>JBCFXI010001950.1:0-34487 GCA_038496175.1 Ampulex compressa | reverse complement strand
CCCGCCCCCCTCCTCCTTCGCCCACCCCTTACCCCTCATTCCTCGTTGCACACGTCCGCGCTGATCTTGGGCCGCGCTCGTAGTTGCGCGCATTAGGTAGGAGAATCGGTCGTTCGCGCCATCCGACAGCCGCGATTACGCATCGAATCTTTCGGGGCGAACCACCGGTCTTTCTCTACCGACAACCTTTGCCCCCTTCGGATTCTATCCCTTGCTATGCGCAACTATCGTCCCGTAGTTCCGGGTAATCGGGCACGAAGATAGGACTGCCGACGGACGAGCATTTGCTTAGAGCTGAGCTTTACGCGTCGACGGTAACATCGACGGTGCAGGACCGATGAAATTCGTTAGGCCGATGCTAGCAAACGCGCGCGCCTCTCTAGATGTATACACATACATACATACATACATACATATGTACAAAGATGTCGCGATGCGTACGCATCGTGCCTCCCCGTCCTATTCGAACGTCGTAAACCACACGGCAAAAGTAATGTACGCACCAAGTAGATGGGTACGTACGCGGTACGGATGTGAGCTTAAATTCGAACGATAAACATACGTGTTAAGTGTGCGAACGCAGTAGGTTGAAAACGGAGTTTGAAGCGAGGTGCAACGAGTACAAGTACGATACACGACACGACACGACACGACACGACACGACACGACACGACACGAGACGAGTAATGGCGGCGAGAAACAAAAGTTGTTTCGGACGGCCTGGAAAACCAACTGGGAGAGGAAGAGCAAACTCGACAAACACAGCGATCCGTCGATTACTTTCGATAACGAACAATCTCTTTACCGTTGCGGACGATTTGAGAAGATGCGATTGAAACAGAGACTGCGCTTCGACTCACGCTTGGCGAAAAAGTACGCGAGACGGTGAGAGCTGATTTTCGTAAAAAAATAAGGAAAAACGGTAAGATCAAAGCGGTACGATTAGAATGAACTTACTGGAGGTTGGCGGCGGCTGAGGCGCGCGTCGCACAACCGTATGCTCTTGGTGCGGCCCTGTGTATTCGTGCCATGTGTACGTGCTCCTGTACTCTGAGTGGAGCTGCTGCAACACACGGTTAAAACGTACGATTATTATTGACGAAGCATCTGCGGTTGCTTTCGGGTATCCGCGCGCGCAGCACGAGAGTTCGGCCAACTGGGAAATCGCCTTCTCCGAAGTAAACATCTTACATCTCGCAAACGCGAGTTTCTGACGGATAGACGGCCAGCGAGCGGTCTCCTATAATCCTATAATCGTACGTATCGTATTGCCATTCTGGAACGCTCGCCGAGCGCGAGTGTTCGCCAAATTCGGATGCTCTGGCTAACGGCTTGGCGCTAATAACGTCCCTTATCTTTCGAATTCATCGACCTCTCCTAGCATCCGTCGGTCGACTTTTCACGCGCTACGATTCTCGCTCGATCGCGAGAAAAAAACGGGACGAATCCGCATTTCCATTTTCGAGATGCGACGCTGGAGGGCGATCCTCCTCCCCCTCCTTCCTCACCCTCGCCCGTGGCTAACCGGCGGCCCGGAGAGGGAGAAACCGACGATGCTATATAACCCCGCCAAATAAAACCGAGCTATCGAGGACCACTTTTCGTCGACGCAGAGTCGCCTCGATTCCTAGAAGAATCTAGGACAAACCTTAAACGCGATCTTCCGACCTGCGAATGATTAATGAACGGGCGATTTTTACGCGATTAGCGCCACTCGCCCGGTGCTCCTTTCCCGGTAAATCGCAGAGAGGGAAGGGACACGGGAGGGGCGGAGGGGAATAGTGGGCGGAAAGCACCGAGAAACGTTCGAGATGTCCTAGCGCGCGTCGATAATACTATTCGAGCGGTGGTGCATTAGCGGGGCGTCTATCGGCCTGGCAGGGACAAGTTATCGGCAGCATTGCGCGACATGCACGAGCGTCGGTGCATGCGGCCAAGTAGTGGAAGTCAATGTACGCGGAGTCGCGGTAGGTAGGAGGTATGTATAGCGAATATCGATGAAGGTGTAACCGTGGCGCACTGCCGTTTCTCCTACTACTTCCTCGGCCTAGCCGGCGCTCTATGCGCCGCTCGAAATTTCCCCGGCAGGCAGACCGTCCCGAACGATCTCGCGGCCGAGGTCGAATGGTTTGCGCGATTCTTCGAAGGAAGGGCTCTGCGCGCTCGGCCGCTGGCGGAGGCGCGGATACGCGTTGCGCGAGACCGGCGACACCGCGGGTACCGGTAGGCGGCGGGCTGCTCTACGGACGGCCGCCTTTCACCCTGCGGCTGACGTCCGCAGGAAATCCCTCGGACATTTTTCGGTTGCGTCAATAATGCGGCGCATTGCGGTCATCGGCTCGTGGGAGGGTAGTAAACCTTAAGGTGCATTTCGCGAGGACCGCTCGTGCACGTGACGATCCACGTCGAGGGGCGCGCGAGGTAAGGAACGAGCATTGGCGCAATGCCGGTTTCTCCTACCACTCTTCCCGACCTTTGCCCCACGAATGATACGAGGCGAACGCATGGCCCGCGGAAAGGTGGCCCGGCGATTTGACGCGTCTTGCCCCGCTCGATGCCGGCAACGAGGCTCTCGTGCTTCGCGAATCAGCCCCTATTCTCCCTCGAGCCCCCGTGGGCGCCCAGCTTTTTTCTCGCTCAGCCCGACGCGCAACGTCGCAAAGTACGGTGCGAGCGTCTTCGAGGAGAAATCGAGAGGTTGGAAATCGTGGAAGGAAGGGAGCGAGAACCGCGGTTGCTCGACGTTCGACGTTGGCTGGGAAGAGGGACACGAGGCATTTCGAGCGTCTTGGGGAAATATCGGCGCCTTTCCTCGCAAAGAGTTCGATGTTATCGATTCGGAAAAGGCAACCGCCGTCCCGCGACGCGATTCCACGAATCTGCGCTGTGCGGCCTGACGCAACCGTGGAGCGATCGCGGGACCGTGCTGATTTCAACGCGGAGATCGATCGGCAACGTCGCTGGCGCATCCGGTCGACGCGAGCAGCGAGCGTCCTTTTATTCATCGCCTCTCGGGAGCCTCTTAGCGGCGAGCGTAAGAGGAAGGACGATTCGAACAGCGCTTGCGACCTTCGTCGATCTTTTTTCGCGGCTTTCGTGGCCAGTTGCGCGGGTAAGACCTGCGGAGCAGCCGATACAGGGGGAGGGCGGAGGGCGCGTGGCCGTCCGGCGAAGAACCTTCCTGCCACGCAAGCATCGGCAAGGGTAGCGGCGTTAGCGGGCACGTTGCGGATAAATCGATCCATCGGCTTCCAAGAGCGCACGGTGGATCCGAGCTTTCCCGCTGACGACGAGCGGAGTGCCGAAGGCGGAAAAGCGAGGACGACGAGCGTAATGCAATCGGGCGTTATTCCTCGGTTAATCGACCCTATTCCTCGGAACGCGAGAAGAGAGAAAAAGAAAAAAGTGGAGGAAGGTTTTAGGCGCGAACCGATCGGACGTGCGAAGGAATTGCGTTGGAAGCTAGACGCCGATTTGGGCAGGCAACGTGGCCACCCTCGCGATCAAACACGCCGGTCTGGCCGCGAATACCGTACGAATACCGTACGGCCTTGCATCGGCACGGAGCGGCGGCCGTGCCCTGGCTCTGGCCGAGGCAAAAGGATGGAGAGCTCGAGGGTCCTTCGTCGAATCGCGGTGCGCGAGCGGACGGACGGGTAGGCCGTCGTATCCTAAGACGCCTCGAGCCGCCCCGCCTCGGCCCGCCGCCAATTCGCTCGCTCTCTCGCTCTCGCTCTCCTTCTCTCACCTTGTCAATCGGCATTGAAGGGCACGCACGACAGAGGTTCCAGAATGAACCAATCATGAGGCCGTGGTGTGTGGGGCAGTGGAACAGTAGTGAGACACAGCCGCTGCGGCGGCGACGGGGCCGTTTGGACGACGAGCGCGGTCGTCAGGCCAGGTTGAATCCCTTCGGAGGATGCGCTTCCTCGTACTCGTACTCGTACTCGTCCTCCTCCTCACGGTCTTCGTCCTCGTCGTGGTCGTCGACGTCGTCGTTGCTGTCGTCGTCGCCGTCGTCGTCGTACGTCCTCGTACGTCCTCGTAGTCGTCGTAGTCGTAGTCGCTGCGCGGATACACCTACTTCACTTCCTCCTCCACCTCCTCTTCCACCACCACCTCCGGCTCCTCTTCCTCTTCCTCTTCCTCTTCCTCTTCCTCTTCCTCCTACTACTCCTCTTCCTCTTCCTCCTACTACTCCTCTTCCTCCTCCGCCTCCTTCGCCTCCTTCGCCTCCTTCGCCTCCTGCTCCTCCTCCTCCTCCTCCGCCTCCGCCTCCTCCTCCTCCTCCTCCTCCTATTACTACTACAACCTTCTCCACGTCCTCCCTTCGAGCCGGTCTACGCGAGCGACGATCGGACCTTCGGCTGCTCCCTCTGCGCGCCAGTGTTCCCAAGGCGATATGCGATGTGCGATGTGCGTGCGCGTTGGACGCACCACCGGTGTCGCGCGTACAGCCGTCGTATCGTTACGGCCAGATGGAAAAAGAGAGAGAGAGGACGAACGTACGCGTGAGACAGAGCTGGGTAGAGTCGATTAAGGAGGGCCGATGAGGAAAGATCGCGATCGGAGATCGGCAAGAAGAGGGAACCGCGATGCTACTGGAGTCCGGCGCTGTTCTGCCGGGGGGATACGCATGCCGGAGGAAACTCGGATGAGTTTGGCGAAGGCGCAGGAAATCTGGCGAACTCCCGATCGAGCGCACCCGCGGCCACTCGCCGCACGGCACCTCGCACGACTCTCGCCCGTTCGAGGCTCGATACGGCAATTTCGCCAAACTCATCGAGGCCGCATTGGCGCGAAGAGGTCAGGGGACGGGGGGAAATAGGAGGCGGCGAGAGAGAGAGAGAGAGAGAGAGAGAGAGAGCGGAAGTCGGGCCATCGGCACGCAAGAGCGGAAGAACGTAATGTCATCGGAAAAGAGGGGAAATGGTGGCGCAAGGCGAAATCTTTGTAGGAAGGCTCTGGCGGAGGAAAGGACGGAGACGAACGGGGACGATCGGCGCTTGGATCGTGGAACGATGGGCAAAAAGCGTTGCGAATCGAGGACGAGGACAAAGAAAGAGACGGCGGAGGCCGAGAGGATAAGGGCAGAAGAGAGAACGAAGAAGGGGTGGGTCGTCGTAGAAGGTCTACCGCTGCGTCGTCATCGTCGTTACGATTTTCGTTATGGCCTTTCGGCCGTCCAGTACTTCCTCTTCCACGGACTCTCCCACCTTTACCTCCTTTCCTCTCTCCTCTCTCCTCTCCTTCTCTCTCTCTCTCTCTCTCTCTCTCTCTCTGTCTCTCTATCCATCTATCTATCTATCCATCTATCTATCTATCTATCTGGCTCTTTTTCTCTTTCGCTCTCGACAATCGCGCTTTCTCTCGCTGACTTGCACACACACGCACACACACACACACACCCCTCCTCCCTCTCGCTCATTCACACACATTCTCTCTCTCTCTCTCTCTCTCTCTCTCTCTCTTCCCATCTGTCTCTCGCCGTCGTTTACCAATTGGCAGGCCTCGGCTCGAGTTGGGTGTCGGAGGATGGACGACCGGTCTCCCTTCGACGTTTGCTCTTGACGTATTAGACGGGTGGCTTCACGGCGCCCTAAAGTCCTTCGCGTTAATGGGTGCGGGGCGAGGCGAGGCGTATGCGTGCATACGTCGAGGGTCGGCTCGCCTTTGACTCGCGCGAGGATTCCCGAGGACTCGAAGCGAGCCGGGTGAACCGGTATCCGCGAAAGCTGACGCGTTACGAACTCTTCCTCTGCCGCAGCACCGTCGAGCCGTAAGCACCGTGCGCGCCGATACGGCCGGCCGACGAGGAAAGCGCCAGAGCGGCCGGACGGAGAGTGGGATGCGGCCGGAGGAGGCGGCGGGGCGGGGGGGGGGGGGCGAGAGGGAGAGAGGGAGAGAGGGAGAGAGCGCGAGAGAGCGCGAGAGAGCGCGCGAGGGGCAGAGGGCCGAGTCCGGTAGGCGACAGCCGAGCGCGTACGCGAGCGGAAGGAGTGCGAGCGAGGACGAGACGCGGGCCGAAGCGAGAACGAAATGGCGAGAGAGGCACCGGTCCGAGCGCTGCACCGCTCGTGTCGACGTTGCTTCGAGAGCAGCGCCGCCGCCCTCGTGACCGTCACCGTGTCGCGCCGGCAAGACGGCCGACGGGAGCCGCCGTAGGAGAGGCATCGGCAGGGGCGCAGGCGTCGAGCCGGGTGCGGTCGATAGTCCGCAGCGGCGCTACGCTCCCTGCCGCCCTGCCACCCCCGCGACACCCCCGCGGCACCCCCGCGGCAACCCCGCGGCAACCCCGGCCCCCTCGGCCGCCCCAGACCACCCGGCCCCTTTCCGCCGGGGATCTTCCTCCCACGAGCGCCTCCTCCTCGCCGATTACGTTTTACGATCGCGTTTCTCTTCTCCTCGCGGCGCTCGGCCCTTTGCGGGCCTCGTGCCTCGTGCTTTCGAGCCCTAGGATCGCGACTCCACGCCAAGTTCCGGACGCGGTTCCGCCTGGAAATTCTCCAACGTCTCGAGGATCCTACCCTCTTCCTCTCCGTCCTATTTGCCCTTCGCCTCGGCCTATCCGCAATTTTCTTCGCGCGTGCCCCCGCTGCCCTTTCCCTCGAGCGAACTTCCCCCTTTTCCGGATTAAGGCTCTCCCACTCCCCTTCGTCGTTCCAACGACTTTAGCGGCGCTTCCTCGATTTCCTTCCCGCGCGGCCAATCCCGCATTTCCCCGATTCGCTCGCCCTCTCGATCCTTCCCGGCCGATCCATCCCCGCAAAGTCGGCGCGCAGCGCTTCGCAAGGGCGGACGCGATCTACGAATCTTCGAGATCGAAGCGCCCGCGACGCGCCGCCCCTCCCTCCCTCCGGACATCCTCATCGATCCTGCCTTCGTTCGCCTCTCATCGTCGGTTTTTCACCACGTTCCCTTCCTCCGAGCCCCTCCAGCACCGACGGCCTCGTAGTCGTCCCTAGACCCTGCCCCCGCGGCGCCGCTGTGTCGTGCCAACGTCGCGGCGCCGGAGATCTTCCCGTGGTGCATTTCCATCGGTCGCAAAGGGCAAAGGGGGAGGGGCAGAAAAATAGCGTCGGGAAGGCAAGTTCGACGCGACTCCTACCCCTCGCGCGGACTTCGCCGCGGTGAGAGAGAGAGAGAGAGAGAGAGAGAGAGAGAGAGAGAGAGAGAGAGAGAGTTTAAATCTAAAGCGCGCGGCTTGGCCGAACTCGAAACGTTCCAAGACGACGTCGAGGCGGCACCGACGGGGTGGAGAGTCGCGAAAATGGGAGGGGTGATCCAAAGTCGGATAATCGGTCATCGCGAATGGTGACACCGGACGCGTCTGACCCGGCAGAGCTCTTTCTCCCGGCCTCGAGTGCGGAGAGCCACATATAGGGATTCGGATTATAGGCGCAACCGGGGGTCCGCGGATATTCTCGCACCTTGCGCCGATCGAAAACCCTCTAGACACGCTCCAGAGATTTAATATCGCCCGGGGGCCTTTCGGATATTACACCGCGGAAGGAGATGGGAAGCGTGCGAGGAGGAGGTGGAGGAGGAGGGATAATTTGAGTTATTTTGGTGCGGCACGGAGCGTTACGTAACGCCACGTAATATCCTATTTAGCTCCCAAGCATCGCGCTTATTTTTTAACGACGGCCAAAGCTCCATCGCGGATGAGCGAAGAATCCTTCTTCGCGCCTATCCGGCGCGATCGTCGATCACGAGCGAATGCTTTTGACACGCCTCGACGGGAACGCGTGTCCTCGGAATAATGCAAATTTCGAGCGGCTGCGCGCATTTTTTGGCCCGTACCGCCAATCGACCGATCTCTACTTGTCCGCTGAAAAACATCTTTGCGCGATTTTTGATCTTTGAACGATACGAAACGAACCGATCTGGCGACTTTTTCCTTCTTTATAAATTTCACGATTTCTCTCGTTTCCTTTCTCGCTAAGAAAGGATCGTTAAATTAACGCGCCTCGGCGATGTACCAGAAGTAGGAAAGAAGGAAAAAGGGGATGTCAGGAGAGGAAAATTCGATTCTCTTCCCCGTCGCCCTCCTCTTTGACCTTCGTTTTGGCAGAAAGCAATCGGGCGGCGGCGAGTACCTAGCGAGAGCGGTTCGATCAAAAGGTGCGCAAACATTCTTCTCGTGCCTCGTCGAGCGGAGAGGAATAACGCGCGAGACGCGCGCGACGATGCTCCGATCCCGGAAGTAAGGCAAGGTTGCGGCATTGGCGCGGAGACTCCTCTACTCGCGCACCTTCGTCTACCCGCCTTAACCGACACCTGCTAGACCGACACCTGAATTGTGCGACCTGCGCTGGGGATATCGCGGTATTACGCAAGTTGGGCCATTATCGAATTAAGGATGACCGGCCGAACGATCTAGTCGGGGAGCAGCGTTTCTTTCGTCGAGGCTCTCGCGTCGTTGGAGTCGTCGGTGGGCCGAGGGTGGGAAACGCGAGAATCGCTTTCGGAGCCAGCCGAACGGGCCGGCCGACTCGGCCGAGTCCGACACCTCCGAGGAGAGATACAATGGCGAAAGGTTCGAGTACTCCGCACAAGTGGAATCGATGTCGTCTTTTGTTTCCGCCGAATCAGCAGCAACCTCTTTTTCTTAATATCCTCGGCAATCGATACTGGCTTTCTAACTCGGTTATACGCCACCGTGTAGCGAGCCGCTGTTAGCTGGACAACTACAAATTACTCCGAGCGCCAAAGGTGTCGAACGATCCTACCCCGCCTTCCTCCCTCTCCGCTCGCCGTACCTTTACGCCGATCGATTCCCTTCGGTTTTACCATTGGTACCATTAGCCGAACGATTTACATGTACGTAGAATCGTACGCGTGTCATTCGCGAGGATGAGGCGAGAGAGGGAATCAAAGGTGGATCATAATTTAGCCTGCGCCGCCAATTTGCCCTGTGCGTTTTACGCCGTAAGCGCAACACGGCCTAGGCGTTAAAAATAGGTTGGAATAGCGCGAATCTGGCTCTTCGAATGCGTGGGAATCGGCGAAGAATAAAACGGTCGAAAAACGTGCGTTAAAAAGATTCGTTTTATAAGATAAATTCTACATAAATTGAAGTGACGTGCATCGTCCTTCGCGATAAGGCGGCACTTTGACCGTCGATGGAAGAAAGGAACGTACGGTTTTTCCTTCGCTCGGATGCGTCGATCGGGAGCGTCATTAGGTCTACGAACCGAAGAAAGCGCGTTAAAAGTATTTCATCGTCGTTCAAGGGCGTTCAACGTTTGGCGACGCGGTGATTATCGAAATCCGCGTCTTTGAGGAGAGGAGGAAAAAAGAAAGAAGGACCGCAGGTATGGCGGGTGACTCGAGTGAGAGATGCTCGCATCGGTCGCACGATCGATCGTAGTAACCCGCGGCATGTATAAGGTGGACGCTTGGCGAGCGCAGGAGGGCCCTTCGTAACCTACGCCTCGCTCGAGGACCGGGCGCGAGATTCTGGCCGCGAGGAGGCAAGATCGTGCACCGAGCATCGAGCATCGAGCACCAAGGCACGAGGAGGACCCTCGGGCTCGTCGCTAGCGCCTCCGACGCGTCCGTGGTGGCCCAAGGGATGCTAGCGCGCGCGCGATCATCCCTCTTGAGTCTGCACGGCGCAACATGGCCGTTCACGAGAATTAACGTCGCTCTGACTCACCAGATATTGCTTGCAATGTCTTTTATGCTTAACGCAGGAGCGTTTCTTCTTCTTGGCGGCGCCCGCCGTCAATCCGTTACTCGACCTTTCTTTGTGAGGCGTCGACTGGTTCGTCTTGTTCGCGGGCATCGTCGCGTATCTGCTGCTCGAATCGATCGAATCGCCGTACCTCCCGTCGCCGGTCGCTGAACGCCAAGCGGATGCACCTTTCGGTCCAGCAACGAAAGTGATTGATACCTTCTAAACTACCGCCCCCGCCCCGCCACGCCCCCTCTCGTTCTCTCTTTCTCTCACTCTCTCCTCTCGCTCCCTCCCTCTCTCTCTCTCTCTCTCTCTCTCTCTCCCTCTCTCTCTCTCTCTCACCCTCTCCACCTTTCTCTCTGCCCTCGTATATACCAACACGTGTACGTCGCTATACGATGCTTTTTCGTCCAGCCGCTCGTGCGCAAGAACACTAGAGGCGCCGAGCCGATCGTCGAAACCACGCCTCCCCTGCGCACCGCTATTAGCCGAGCGACGAGTACCGTTTCCAAACTCTCCTGGATCTTCAGAGATACGCGCGACTAATTCCTTGCGTACGCAACGCGCACCGTTCGATCGTCTCTGGGTTGCGCACGGTTTTCGCGTGGCGTCCCTGAGCCTCCTCCTCTCCGATACTGTAACCGCGGATTCGAGTAAAACCAACGCGTTGCGAAGCGTGCGTCGCGCGCCCTTCCATTCTCTCCCTCGCTCGCTCGCTCCTTCCGCCGGGCGCGCACCCCCTTGGGCCAGCACGCCATAGCCACGCGAGGGAGGGTTACGCTCGAGGATAAGGTGGCGCCACCCCTTCGGAGCGACGGATAACTTTATCTCCAATCCGAGCGTTGGCCGACTCGATGCTAAAGAGCGGAAAGAGCTGAATAGGTTCGGGTTGACGTGTCGCCGCGTTACGAGTGCAGGACCAAACCGTGTCGTATGTAGTATTGATTACGCAACTCGCACGTACCGTATCGTAGTTGCGACCACTTATCCAACCTTACATAACGACACTTTCCTGCGACGAGTGTCGCCCGATAAAGGCCTTTGCGCGCTCTTGCAAACTCGCACCTCGAACCTACGCTATTGAAATAAAATGGTCGCAAACGTTGACGTCAAATTTATTGAAACGTCGAAACCGTGGAGAGACGCTACATAGAGATACGTCGTGCGAACGGTGTTCAGCCTTTGTTCGTTTTGGCGGTATGTTTGATAAAAAAGCATTCGATGCAGAAATAGAAATCGCAAGTTACGCACTTGTACGCGCTCTGTTTGCATCTCGCACTCGCGTACTCTCGTCCATGTTCGTTTTTAAGCCTTTCGTAGCAAACGGTGCAGCGCCGACGAGCGGAGCCCATGCTTCGGAGCTCGCAACCGGCCGTCGGGTTCACCGGGCTGGTCGGAAGGTCGCCTGCTTTTTCGTCCAAGCGCAATAGTCTCGTCGCAACTTCCTCCTTGAACTGTGTTAATTTTATCTTCGCTCCTGCTATCGCTCGATACAGAATAAACGCGTTGGTCAATGCCGCTCCTGTCGTCAATTCTGCGGCTAGCCTCTGGTACCACTTGGTACCTCTTCTCGAGCGACCGGAGTAACGTTTGCTTCGACTCAAACGCTCTACCAAGGACATGGAGTTTTTGCGATCGATCGTCGCATCCCGCTTCCCTGGGTTGTCGTGGGAAACCGTACTCAACGCGAGATCGTCCGCTTTGTGTTTCCACTTGAACACTATTATCCCGGTGTTGCTTTCCATCGAAACCTCTTCGTCCTTCGCCAATTTAGCTCTCACCGCTTCCTTAGGATTCGATCGTACGTCGTTTCCAAGCGTTCCCACCAGGTGCGTCGATCTGCGGAGTAGCCGATGGGCAAGGGGTATGCTGGTGGAGTAAGCGTCGGTATATAGAATCCTTCCTCTATCGAGGAGATTCTTCATCAACGACAAAACTATAGAAGAGGAAATTTGCGCGTTAGACTTGACCCGGTTCCCCTGGTGCAGTCTTAGATCGTAGACGTAACCGTCGTCGGAGCACAGCTTGAATAATCGCACTGCGTGTTTAAGCGATTTCCCATTCGCGTCCGACGAGCGCCATTGACACGGCAGTAGGCTCTGGGAAATACAAACTTTCTTCTCCGGAGTCACGGCGCTTTGAAAGCGCTTTAATAATTTCTCCACGAACGGTTTGATTTTAAACGTTCGATCGGCGCCGGGATGGTTTTGAACGTCGGAGAAGTGCCACATTCTCAGAAGTATTTCAAATCTGTTTCTGGACATTACGTTCTTAATTTCATTACGATATAGCGGATTTTTCGACCAATAGTCGGAAACTTTGGGCATTTTACATAGTTCCATCCACAATAGTATACCCAGAAACTTCTCCATTTCCACGGAAGATACTTCCTTCCACTTGGTTAAACGAGATTTAGCCGGAAGACTCTCTTTACCCGATTCCCGCAAAGCAAAGGCGTTTGTCTTTTCCGCCACATATTCGATTACGTCGTCCGTCATGAGATACTTGAAAAAATCATAGGGCGCTTTTCCTGCCAGATCGGCGATCGCTTCTTTGGATACACCCGTACCCGTTCCCTCGTACGGGAAGTGCTTCATATACCGGCCCGTAACGGGGTGCCAGGACAGATTCTCCAATTCGTAAATAAGCTCTTCGTCCTCCTCCGAACTATCCGAGCTATAGATCATTCTAATTCGGTCTCCGCTATCCCCGGATCTTGTAATTTTTCTTAGTGGCTCGTAATCATCTCCACTGGTCCAGTCGTCATCCTTTATCGTACGTTTACTTTCCGATCCATCGGAGGACGACTCGTCGCTCTCTTCGCAGCTGGTATCGCACGTTGTTTCGTCCATAAGAGCCATCGAATATTTGCACGCTGTCGCTTTATTTTCCCAAATCCTGCTCGTTCACCACAGAGGCAGCGTAGACGATTCGCGCAGCGTCTACCTGCTCCGTGTTATTTAGCGTTCAGGCAATTGACGTTGGAGTCATTTACAGTGGATGCCGCCCGTTATTGCGGATAAGTGGAAATAACGATAAATGAAAATTGGTTCGTCGCGCGATTCGCCTGCCATATTCGACTCCCAGTGTCCCGATCTGTCCCGTTGTACCGATCTCCGAAAACGTGCATGGACCTCGATGGTGGCTCGTGTTTGTCCCTTGCTTTCTTTTCCGTTTAATAGCACCAACGTGCTTGCATGGAAGTTTAGCGGTACCTTACTCCTACAGGTATTTCAACATCGCTTTCGGCATCTTTGTGGGGAACGAAGAATACGCGGATGGAGCTGGAGAAGCGCAAGAACGTTCTTTGGCCGACCATTTCTAAAGGTTCGGACGGACGGACCTAAAGTTCATCTCGGGCGGGCCAGATGGCGGTAAATGGCGTTTACGTAGACAAGGCGTACGGGAGAGACAGTCCACCGACGGAGGCAATCGAAATAACTTGATTCCCGTCTTCGTTCTCGAGCGCGCCCGTTTTGCACGAAACGCTCGCAGCACGAAAACGCAGCGTTAGTAACGTCACAAATTAAGTTACGTGCCGTCGTTTCTCTCCTCGCTATCCCCATTGTGCAGTGTGTGATTCATTAGCGGAACAGCTCTTGCTGGTAGCAAAACAAGATAAATTATGATGGTCTGATTGCGGTTCATCATGACCGTGGATTTCGCCGAGTACTTTTGGGTGAGTCTTTCCCGCGTGCTTATCCGTCTCGAGTCCCGATTTATACTCCCTGCAATTTAGGTTATGGACGGTGGATCCGTCACGTCGCGATCGCGCTCCGTCTTTCCGCCCGTCCCTGCCTTCTCCCGTTACCCAGATCTTCCCTACGAATCGCCCACGGGACATTGCTCTTTCTCCCTGGAGCCCATTCTCGAATAAGCTCCAAAAGTTCTCGTCAATGAAATCTCTTTTCTCCTTTACGCCTCTATTCTCGCCCCCTCCTCCTCTCGAATGGTTCACTGCTCGCCACGCTCCCCCCTCCCTCGCCCTCTCTCGCCGTCACGCTCGCCCTATCCTGCTCTCCTCGCAAATAACGCGATATCCCTCCACTGCGTTTCCATCATTCTCCCATTATCCTAATCGACGCCCGACGTTCTTGGGAATGTGCGCGGGGCTCTTTAAATGCGATTGGGCCGATTGGAAGAAGAACCTAAGGACAATGTCGAGGAGTACTCTGCATTTCCGCTTGAACTTTGGTTTCACTGTTACCTTTCCATAAGTCGAAACGATTCCCATTAGCCTCCATGCGTATGCCCGTATATGTGCTCTTACTACATGACCAGTATCGACGTATCGTGCGGTACAAACGCGCCGGAAATTTGAACGCGTACGGCGGCTCAAAGATGATAACTGTTTAGCTAGGTACATCCTCCGAGAGAGGCATATATTGTCCTTTATCGTTTTCCTTGTAATCCTTTTTAATCCGTACACGACGATCTACGTTAACCTTTTTTTCTATCATTTTTTACGAGACGCTTCAATTTCGGATACTCTTCCGTCGACCGATAAGGCAATCGTTATTTCCCCTTCTGTCCTTCCGTTCTTCTCTGCACGCATAGCGCGATTACCATCGTATGCTAGCCATACGCCGCGCAACAGTATCGTTCTTTGCCGATTACTCGTTCTCGCTTTCCCTCGCAAACGTGGCAAAGTAATTTGGTCCAAAAATTAAGACGTGCTTCCTATGCGAAATATAATACGTACGGTGGGATGACAGAGGTAATAATGCACGATGATGGCTCGTTGTGCCGTCGACGCTTTAGAGTCCTACTCTACGCCAGTTTACGACGAGATCAGGGTTCAAGTGTTAAGTGCCTAAGTGGTCTAAAGTAGAGTTATGGCGTACCTTCTTCGGTCGAGATATTCTTATTCCGACGGATATCTTCTTTCTACTTACGATATACGATTTCTTTACGAATATTACTCAGAGCGTGTGTACGTTTAAGTTATAATGTATCCTTCTTCTTGTCCAAAATGATTGTACTTAAACGGAGTAGGGCGGCTGTCCTTAGAATCTTTCACTAAAATCTGCGTATCTCTATTATCGTTTAAGGGCGAAAAGAATAATGGATTTGACGTGTTGTACCATAACATGAAGCATGGTGTGATCGCGAGCAAAGAATTGGCTGAGTTTTTGAAAGAAAGGTCAGCCATAGAGGAGAACAATTATAAGCTCCTTAGTAAAGTGGCGAAGCAAGCCAGCAACAGCAGTAGCACTCAAGGAACCTTCGCGCCCGTTTGGGCGGCCCTTCGAGGTGCGGCCGAAAAACTTGCCGGTTTGCACTTACAGATGGCCCAAAAGGTTACGGAGCTGATTAAGGACGTATCAAAGTATGCGGATGAATTACACAAAAAACACAAAGCCGTACGTAATAGTATACTTTTACCATAGTATTTTTCTATAATTGCTTTTTGCAGTTGCCCCTCCCCCTCGCCCCCTCGCCCCCTCTTTATTCCTAATTCCCAACATTCGTACAACAGTTTTACCCCAATCCACGGTAACTCCTATTGTTACACTACCGATGGGATACGCATTCCGCTTTATCAGTATCCGCCCACAGTCAGGTCAGGCCGTTCTGTCGTACGCTCTCTGTAAAGCTCTACCGAACAAAAAATAATCTAACCGTCGCAGATGAACGCCACACGGCTATCGCGTGCGCAAAGTTCTGCCCCATTATCTCTAACCGCCATTGCCGATTATGTTCTCACAAATCGCCCGACGTTGAGTTTGGGATCTTTTCGAAAATCGTATAACCGTATGCCTTTGCCAAAACTAGGTAAAGGAGGAAGAGTCATCGACGTTGGAGGTCGTTCAAGGTATCCAAAGTATCACCGTTACTTTGCACAAAGCAAAAGACACGTGTATGCAGAGAGGTTTGGAATTGGAAAAGTTAAAGAAAGATAACGCCAGTCAGAGGGAATTGGAGAAAGCCGAGATTAAGTTCAGAAAGGCCCAAGATGATTATAAAGCTCTGGTCGACAAGTACACTCTCATAAGAAACGAATTTGAAACGAAAATGACCCAAGCTTGCAGGGTATTTATTCTCAGTATCTCGTATTATAAAATAATCTCCAGCAGGACCTACGACGAGTAGTAACGAATTTGTCCTTTTTGGCGTCAAGCGGTTCCAAGACGTCGAGGAGACACACCTAAAGCACATGAAGGAATTTTTAAATACCTACGCGGATGTTCTGCAGACGAATCACGAACAAGTCGGACAGGTTCATATCGACTTTAAACGACAATGTTTGGATATGACAGTAGACAAATTATTAGAACAGTTTGTTCAAAGTAAATATACAGGTTTTGAAAAACCAGGTAAAAATCCTTACAATATTTCTAATTAAGGTTTAGCGGTACCTGTGTAATCCCCGTATAAATTAGGTATGATAGAGTACGAAGAGGTGATGACGAGTTTGGCAAAAATGGCCGGTCACTCGCAGCTAGAAAGCAGCATGGAATCAGCCAAGGAAACCTCGAAGGGGGCCAACGGAGAAACGGGCGTTGCTGGTAACGGTCATGGTTCAAAGAAAGATCAGGGCACAAAGGGGGTGGGTTATCGGCCGGGCGGGGAAAGGGGGAGGGTGCAGGAAAAGGATAGAGAGAGCGAGAGACAGAAGGAAAAGGATAGAGAGAGTGAGAAACAGAAGGAGAAGGACAGAGAAGTGTCACGTGCACAAGCCACCAAGGCTTCCCGCCGTACTACCTCGCTACTCAACCTGTTCATGTCCAACTCCCAGGGTAGGTCTTTCGATCGAACGAACGGAATTTCCAAGAGCTCGCCACTTTCCTCGCGGCGACGGTCGGCACCTACCTTGGCATAATGCGTTAGCCTCTCGATCGGCCCCGCCGCTCCGCTCCGATCCCCTCCGATCCGCTCCGATCGAGCGACGGGCCGATCGACGTTATCCAGGAGGATGCGGCTCGGTTTTTCTTGCAAACCATCCTCCTCGCAGCTCTCGCTCCATTATGCCTCGGTGGCCGCGCGTCGCCAATTTCTCTTTGTCGGTGTCGCGCGAATAACGTAATGGCCAGCTACTAGCCCGCCCACACGGCCAAAGTCGGTTTGGCGTTTATCGCGCGATCGCATTTTATCGATCTCGGGCTCGCGTTCCTCTCAATCTCAATCGTGCGCAGCGACACAGTTTTATCGACTCCTCGTGTGCTTATGTGGTCTTTGTATCGTTTACATCGCTTCTGCGTCATTGTCTAACAACGGGTGGAGGATGGCAGGATGGCACGCGATTTCTCGTTTATTCCAATGAGCTTGCTCAACCAACCCCCACCCCCCTTTTTTCCGGTCTTTTCACGTTGTTCGAATTTACTCGACCGATTAGATCCTCGGACGAAGGGGTGGGGGTGGGGGTGGGGGTGGGGGGACGGAAACCGATAACCGCCTTATCCTCGTCGACGTCGCGGCACATCGGTCGTGTTCTCGGATACCCCGCGGCTTTTTCATCGGAGGATAGTTCGTTCGGAGGGGCTCGAGGGTGGGGCTCGGCTTCGAGCGTTGCACGGGTCGTTGTAATCGTGAAATTCGTGTCAATCCGTCGCGCCGGGGGAATAACGCGGGGCCGACGGAAATTTGGGCGGACGGCAGAGTAGAAACGGGGGCGGCAAGGGCAAGACGAAGGAAAAGGGATCGACGAAGGCGGGGAAACATTGAAAGGCTTGAGCGATGAGTGTTGTTTCAGAGAAACAGAGGCAAGCAGGGTCTGGTTCGGCACCTGCCACTCCTCAGGGGAACAACCTGCCTCCTGCCGTTCCACCTCCCAGCATCTCCAGGAACCCTCTCAGAGGATCTAAATGTAACTGCTTACATTGTCATTACCCATACTCCTACCACGCCCATTGAACGTACCGTAGGAAGACCGTGTTAGATCCTCGAACGAACGTCGAGAGGCAAGGTACGAGAAAGTACGCCGCCCCTCCGCGGAGCTCTCTTTGTTCTCGGACAAGCTCGGACACGCGCGTTGGGGGGCGAGGAAGCGTTTGAAAGAAAAGATACGCGTAGATGCGCTCGCGCGGTCGGTGCTCCGTTAGGCGCACTCTCGGCCCTCCGCCGCGCTCGATTTACCACCGGCACGGATTTTACCAAGGTACGAACCAGCGTACCTCGTCCTTCGGGCAAAGGATCCGTTCGCCATTCTATACGCGTGCACGCACGTCGCGCGTATGCGTACATGCGCGCGTACGCGCATAGGCCCTTGGACCTACGACGGTCCAATCTTTTCTCCGTCTATCTCTGCATATCTTCGTTTCGCTCTCTATCGGCTGTGATCTTCGATCTCTGTCCTCGGTGCTCGGTGGCGATACCTCTCCTGACGCCTCTCCCCCTCCCTCTCCCTTTCTCGCTTTCGTCTTCCTTCCCCTTCTATGCCGCGATCTCCGTCCGTCGTGCAGGGTACAACGTGCTCAAGTTAAATGTCTGGTGCCTTGCAGTGGCAACGCGCGTTACGGTTCCTCCACTCTGCACTCTTTTAGAACAGCAATGTACGTATACTAACGATCTTTATGTACGTCAAATCGATCTTACACGTGGGAGGGGGGAGGGGGTGAGGGGGGGGGGTGGCATTCCTCCGAAGGAAGGGGAACGAGCGTTCGCTCGCGCGAATCGATCCTCGAGGCCGAGGAAAATCCGTGTAAGATCGATCGATTCTCGGCCTTTCCAGCACATTTCAGATACATTTCTCTCGCTTTGACACGCGACGTAACTTAGGAGCGTATTAATTGTATTTGCATCGGTAGAGGCATTGGTTCGAGGAGGATGTCCTCGGCTACGTCGACTAACGTCACCGCAAGCTTGCATAGAGCATAGATGTCTCTGGCTTTAGAAGTAAATAGGGGCTTTTCCGGCGATTATTTTTCCTCCGCTCTTGGCAAGGTGTTACAAATTGTTTTTCTAACAATGGGTCGTATAAACGCGTGGCTCTTACACCCGCTCGATGCGTTGCATTGCGTTGCGCATTTTCCAGCCTATCCGGCAAAAGACGTTGCGCTTAACGTTCGTTTTCTCGGAACGAAGAGGGAGTGGGAGGGGGGGGGGGAGAGAGAGAGGTCCGATTTATCCTCGTTTCGATAGAAGTGTTTTGGAGATAACGTGGTCCGCCCACGACGAAGCGGGCGCTTTAACGCGAAGCTTGGATAAAGACGGTTGCATCCCGGAAGCGGGGAGCAACGATCGAGGGGACGAGTCGACGGACGTGCCGACGAAGACGTTTCGTTCTCGTAGAAGCACGCCGCTTATGAAACAGCTTTGCTACCCTTCATTCCTGATTTCGAGCGAGAACGATGGTACGATTGGGCGGTATGGCTGGACGGAGGGAGTTGGACTTGAATAACGTTGAACGAGATGCGCGGGGTTTGCTACTGGCGGGGCCTCGGGCGAGCCGTTTTGCTCGAGTGCCTCGGTGCATGGCCGAATCTTACGCCTTAGATTCATCTTCCACGTGCAAGGCAATGGTCACGATAGCGTTACGTGATTTTACGAGCGATCCTTTAGGAAGTCCCGGATCGAGGGTAGCGGTCTTACCGACGATACTGCGGCCGATATTGCGCGCATACGCCGCCGCGAGCACTTGCCCGGAGAATATTTCAGCAGTAATTCCTACCTCGCACGCGCGAACGACGAGACTCGAAAAGGGGGAGAGCTTTGCGCTTTTCTCCCCGCAGAGTCGTCTCATTGAATCGGTGATTGTTAGAAAAACAATTTAAGCGGGAATCGGAGTTGGCGGCTCGTAGGATTCGGTGGTGATGGTGCTAGAGTTATATTTATTCTTTTGCTAACGTAACGCACTACTCTCGCTAAATGACCTTCTCCGTACTTTTGTATCTGCCAGCGTAGTTGTCTTAGCCTAGGTATGGAAATCTAGCTCTCGGGCTGCTCTCGGGACGCGTCGAGATGGATTTTCGGCGAGAGGCGCGACGGATGAGAGAAGGCGAGGGGTATTTGGCGAGCACGCGATGCGACACGCGCTAACGGCACAGGCGGAAACGGCGAAATCCATATCGGCCCGTCCGAGAAGCGAGGAGGCAGAAAAATAACGAGCTCGCGAAGGAATGCATCCGCTGATTCTCGACATAGCGCCGATCGTTCGATACCCGACGCAGTCGAGCCACTCGATCGCGTTGCGCTACGCCTCTTCTGGACTTGGAAAGTACATTAATCCTCATCTCGCACGTACGATTACCCTTTGTACTAACGGGCAGCGTCACTTTGCGGGCCAAGCGTCGTTTCTTTTTGCTTTTCAAGCCTGGGAACGCGTCGGCCGGTCGACTCGGTTCCGGAGAACGCCGAGCAAGGTCGCAGAGTCGAGTCGCGATCGTCGTCCCAGTCGTCCTGCCGAATCTCGGTTTTGCTCGGAACCGCGGCCAGCCGAGCGGTAGTTCGGCGATCGAGAATCCTCGCTCGAGGCGCGTTCCGCGTTCGCGCTTCGGTCAGCCTTCGAACTCTCGATCGGACGATCGCCGATCGATGGACATTGGCGCGCAAACCTGATCACTCGACCGTCGTCGTCGACGTGTCGGAGAAAACTGTATCGAACGGTAGCGCGGACGTCGGCGATCGAAATTGACGCTAGATGTGTAACACGGCCAACAGGGTTTCTCCGCAGTAGAAGAGAGAAGAGGAAGGAGAAGAAGGCGAAGAAGAAGAAGGACATGGTGGAAACGAGCAGCAACAAGGAAGAAAAGTCCGACCTGTCAGTATGCGCGTCTTCGGCAGGCCCGGTGCGAGGGGAGGCTCGGCTCGGCTCATCCCCGGGAGTCCGGATGAGGAGCCGGGCCTCTCTCCTCCTCCTCCTCCTCTCCTCTGTCGCCGTCGTGCGGGAGGAGCGGGAGGAGCCGAGCGAGGGGGCGCGCACCGGGCCTGCCGAGGTCCCTCGACAACAGCCCCCCGGCCCTCCGATCCCTCCTCACTCACCCGGCCCGTGTCCGCGCCCACAGGGAGGACAAGGACGACAGCAGGAAGTCGGAGACGCCGCCGCCGGAGGTGGACGAGGACGGGTTCTGCATCAGGCCCAAGCCGGACCCCTGGGAGAACGAGAAGGGCTTCTACTCGAGCTCCGACACGGACTCCGAGGACGAGAGGGAGCGCAAGATCCGGGTGGAGATAAAGCCGCTGAGCAACGGCGGGGCGCCGATGAGCGCGAGCGTCGACGAGCTACGGGCGACCGTCGAGAACCTCTCGCTGTCGCCCGCTCCCACGGTGAGCGCCCCCCTCGCCCCCCACCCCCACCCCCCACCCGCTCCCTTCCCCGATCGGCCGATCGGCCGATCTGCCCGAGCGCGCCTAATCGCCTAACCGCTCCTATGCTCGGCAGGGACGTAGAGGCTCCAACACCGACTCGGATCACCACATGAAAAGGTCTCAGTCAGTGTCACAGCAATTAGGAGGTAAGCCAAGCTCGGATTTACTTGGCCTAAACTTGTTCGATCCTAGCAGCACGCCCTCGAGCGCCTCGACGCCCACCGGTAGCCACCCTTACGCGCCGCTGCAAAGCCCACCGCCGTTATCCTCGTCGCCAACGTCTCAGGTCCAGCCGACGGCCTCGGCCTCGTCCTCGTCCTCGTCCTCGGCACCGCCGCCACCACCGCCGCCGCCGCCGCCGCCACCGCCTCCGCCGCTGCCCGCGCCTCTGCCTCTGCCTCTGCCTCTGCCACTGCCACTGCCACTGCCTCTGCCTCTGCCTCTGCCTCTGCCCATGACCCTTGGCTCGTCCTCTCAGCCCGCCTCGCTGCTGCTCGGCCACCCTCACGCTCGCTTTCCAGGTAACGCGCTTTCCGCCTCGATCGACCCTCCGACTCTTCCCAGCGTCTTCTAGCTCCCCCTCCCCCTCACTCTCGCTCTCACTCTCGCTCAATCTCCATCTCTCTCTAGCCCCACCCCACCCACCCACTCTCTCGTTCTCCTTCTCCTTCTCCTTCTCCTTCTCCTTCTCCTTCTCCTTCTCGCTCTCGCTCTCGCTCTCTTTCTCTATCGCTCCGTCCGTCGGACGCTTTGCTCCCCGCAGACGGAGACCTGTTCTCCGAGGTGGGCGACATCACGCCGGCCCTGCCCCCGAAGCAGTCGGCCTCCTCGACGCCGACGGGCTCGATCGCCATCCCAAGGCCGCCGTCGCGCAGGGGCGAGGGCCCCTCGCCGAGGGGCAGAATGTCTCCGGCGACGATCTCGCGGGCCGACAGCGTGGCGAGCCTCGAGTTCCGCACCGCCGGCGTCGGCGTCGGCTCCTCCAGAGGGCCCTCCCCGCTGACGATCGGCCTGGCCGACACCATCCCGCTGGCGGTGGCCTTTCACGAGATAGTGCACTCCTACTTCAGAGGCACCGACGAGACCCGATGCCAGGTCAAGCTCAGCGGCGACATGATGCTCTCCTTCCCGGCCGGCATCGTCGCCGTGCTGGCCAACAATCCGAGTCCGGCCAAGCTCAGCTTTCGCGTCAGGAACAGCAACAGGCTGGAGAGATTGCTGCCCAACAGCCAGCTCGTCGCCATGTAAGTTTTACCCGGCCCCACCCTCCCTCCTCGAAGGCCCCGAAGAGCCCGGCCCCTGAGAGAGACAGGCTTGCGCAGGGACGTGACGCAGACTACCGTCGACAGTACCATCTTCGAGTTTAACATGAGTGCCTTAACCACGCTGCTGCGTCGACAAGCGGAGCAAAATCCCTCGGCTTCCTACTTCAACGTGGACATCCTCAAGTACCAGATCAAGTGCAAGGAGGGCGCCGGCTCCTGTCCCTTCCAGCTGGTGGCCTATTGGAAGTGCGAGACCACCCACACGGATCTCAAGGTATCTCCCCCCCCCCCCCACCCCTCCTCCGCAGGGACGACATTAGCCGCATGTCCTTCTTCCTTGGGCCCTAGATCGACTACAAGTACAACAGTCGCGCCATGGCCTCGGCCAGCCCCCTGCTGAATCTCCACGTTGCTGCCCCCATAGAGGGAGGATTCAAGTCTCTGAACAGCAAGCCTCAGGCTCAGTGGCTGGCGGACACGAACCGAGTACTGTGGAAATTCACGGAACTGTCGCAGCACAGCGAGGGCAACGGCGTCGGCTCGCTGAAGGCGCGAGTGGAGCTGGAGCACGGCCCTGGCAGCCAGGGAACCATTTTCACTCAATTCAATTGCGAGGGGACCACGCTGTCCGGAGTCGAGTTCGAGCTCCTAGGGCCCGGTTACAGACTGAGTTTGGTCAAGCGAAGATTCATATCTGGCAAGTGACGCGTCTCTCCCTCTCCCTCTCCCTCTCACTCTCCCTCTCCCTCTCACTCTCACTCTCCTTCTCCCGCGCCCCTTCTCTACGAACGCTCTCGCTTGCAGGAAAGTACATATGCGACGGGGACTCGGACTCGCGCAGCAGGTACGCCGCACCGCCCTCGAACGTGGATTGACGACTTCCGGACTGGGCACCTCAGTGGGAGAGCCTGCCCATTTAATATCGGAGCACGCGCCTGTACGTTCACTGCCCGTACCGCGACTACGGACCCCTCGACAACCCGCGTCGGCTCGAAGAAGCTCCTTGGATACCCAAAGAGCGGCCACGATCACCTTCGGCACGCGCCTCGATCGGAGAGGGAGAGGGAGAGGGAGAGGGAGAGGGAGAGGGAGAGGCAGAGGCAGAGGGAGAAGGAGAAGGAGGCGCGAGAGCTCGGCAGCCGGCCTACCAGCGGCGGCCGCTCCGATCGGACGACGGCAGCCGGGAAACCTCCGGGCTCCGTCCTCGCCTACTCCGCTTCCCTCGGATCGACCGCCCTCCCATCGCGGCCCCCCTGTGTATCTTTCAACCTTTCCCACGCGGCCCTTCTCGAGTTCGCCAACCGCCCAGTCCTTCGAACCTTCGCCGATCTTCCAGCATCGCCGGCGAAGGGATCGCGCGGGGCCTTTGGCGTGCAGCAGCGGTATTCTCGGCAACTCGCCATTCGCCATTCTTCCCCCCCCCCCCCCCCACCCCTCAACACGATCAAAATATATTAACGATATTTTCTACGAAACGTCGAACGGTAAGCGCGAGCGCGCGTACCCTTTGCCCGATCGTTGCGATTTTATTCAGGTTTACGTAGCCCCGCCGGCGTTTCGACGCGCCACGAGCGCGCGCCTCGTCGAGGAGCGAAGCGTGCCCCGCGACTCGGCCCTCTCGCTTCGTCCTTCCTCGCGCGTCGCAGCATTTACGCATCTCTTTGGCCGTGCGCGCTTTCCGCGGTGGCTCGGCCGAGCGCGAAGCGAAGAGGCCGCCCATCGGAGGATCGGCCGTTCTTCTTTCGAGAGAGCTTACCCCTTCCCCCTTCCCACTCGCCTCGTTTCTCTCGCGTTTATCCCAAAAGGGTAGACGGTGGCCGGCCGCCTCCACCGGATCGAAGTTGGTCGCAGCAAGAACACCGTGGCCACTCTCTCCCGAGCCCCCGCCGGGAGCGGGCCAGAGCGGGCACTTCCCGGGAGGCGCCCCGAAATCATTCGATGTACATAGATACGATTGTGCGTATACGTGTATATAAAGGAAATAATAATTCCAAGTGTAAGACTAAACCGGACCGGGACGACACGGTCCGACAGAGACGCAAAATGGTCCCTTCCATAAAGATCTGCGACACGTTGACGGCGAACGAGGCGTTCCTCGCGTCCGCAAAGCGCGGCCGCGCGAGCGTTCTGGCAGAGAGTCGCACTTCTTCGAGTGGTGGAGAGCTTTGGAAAGCGGGTTCGCGCAACCGCCGATCGCGCCGCGAACTCTCGAGGATCGCAGCGCCTTGCGGAAAGATCCAGCCTCCCAGTCGGCGTCCTTTCGGCACTCTTCGGCAATACTTTTGGGCCCATTTTGGGCCAGAGGAGCCTCGACCCTACTCCGCGTTCGCTCCCTACCCCCGAGTTTCCCCGAGTCCGAGGAGAGGAAGGTCCGCGAGGAGCGATGCGAAGCGCGCGACGGCACGGCGCTCCACGCGGCGTTCTTCGAGCCGACCGTTCTACGGCTCGGTCGGCGCACATCGATACTTTATTTTGGTACGGAAGAGAGGCGCGAAACCAGCATCGCGGCCTCTCCTCTCGGGAGCCTCGGGGCAGATCCGCGCGGCTGCTCTCTCGCCACGATCCACGCGCATCGTCTCCGCCAAGCCGGCCGCGAGTTTCCCTCGAGCGATCCTTCGCGCAACGCGATCGTGGAACCCTGAAGAATCGACTGAGCTCTCCTGTGATACACAGATGTCACTATAATTTCATAATAAATATTTGTACCAAAACGCTGAAGCGTCAACGAGCGCGTTCAATTCTTTCCCGACCGACCCTGCAGAGTCCATCGTAGAGAGCGCGCGTCGGGCCGAAATCGTTCGAAATCCTTCGAAATTCATCGAGGAGTCGCGCTTTGGATTAATTTCGGGCTTTATTGTTAACGGAAGCGAGCGAAGCTGGCCCGCTGGCGGCCCCGATCTGCGCCCGTCGATCGACACAGTCGCGGCCCCCCGTACATTATAAATAGTATAAATATGGCAAATAAATTAATACGATGCACGCGTGTTGCGTAATACGCGTAGGACGATTACGACGTAAGCCCTCTAACATGTACTGTTCGTGTTCCAATAAAGATTAGAATATTTTCTATAAGCGACTGGCCATTACGCTCATTACGAACGCTCCGCGCTCTTGGCTTCCGGTCCCGCGGAAGGGCAAGCCCCGGAGGTCGCGCGTCGAGGGCCCGGAGGGGAGATATCTCTGCGTAGCTGCCAAAGTCGGGAACGAGCAGAGTTCTTTCGGCTCCTCGGCGTCGAACGCTCGCTCAGTGGCCCGTCGCCTCCCTCAAGAGACGCATCAGCGTGGCGTCCTTCTCGAAGGTCTCCACCAGTAGCTCCTCGTATCCGCTGCGCATAAGAGGAAGGGCCGTTACGTATCGGCATTCGGGGCGAACGGCTTCGGCAGATTCGGCACGTACCCCGCGGGGAGGGTCAGGTTGTCGTATCGGAGCGGTCCGCCGAGGCGCATCCTCTCGAGGATGGCCCGAGCCAGGATTCGCTCGTACTCCTCGTGCCTCTCGTTCCGCGTGAACCAGAGGGCTATCGCGCACCTCCTGCCCTTCGAGACGGCGCGCACGCCGTGCAGATTCTCGCCACCCGCGGAGAAGGCCACCACTCTGCCGCAACGGGGCGAAATCGTCGCCTCCGCCTGCCGCCCCTTTCCCCGCTCGGCGAAGAAGAATTCTCCGCCCTCGAAGTCGTCGTTCAAGTAGAGAATCGCCGAGTAGTCGCGCCAGGTGAAGGCCGGACTCTCGCGATGGCAAGCGCCCTCGTCGTCCGCTATGCAATTGTCCGCGTGAATCTCGTGGCTCAAGTCGTGCCTCTCGGCGGGCGAATCTGGGAAAGCGAAAGGCGAGATGGTAGAGGAAGAGCGGGCCTGGACGGGGGAAGTGGCGCGAGCGCGGGTTACCGGGCAGGGCCGTTCGGCAGACCAGGTGCGTGTAGGTCGGGTGCAGCCGGCGCTCGAGCCCGAAACGCTCTTCCACCCGATCGCGGACCGCCTCGCTCCGGCTCAAGAGCAGTTCGAGCACCTCGGGCTCTACCTGCCCGAAGTACGACATCTGCAATCATCCTCGATTACCAGAGTGCGACGAACCGGGAGCCAAGCCGATCGACGTCCGTCAATGGTAAAGGCGTGTCTCTTACCAGGGCGGCCCTGCCGATCGTCAGGCCCTCGAAGCGCTCGTAAATCGAGTGCGGGCTCCTCCTCTCCTCGTAACCGTCGCCCTCGGTCGCGCCGGCCTGCGTCAACGGATTTACCATGAGACATCGTCCTCGAATTACGCGCTAGCTCGGATGCGTACCTCGGCGAGGCGGAGCAAAACCTCGCACTCCCTGGAATCGAGAAAACCATCGGCCACGTAACGTTTCTCCTCCCTCCTCTCCCAGCTCATCGCTCCGCCCTCCCGTTCGCCCCTTTCGCCGACTCGCTCTCGTCCTCCCGCTTCGAGCCTCGAGCTCGACAACGACCGCTTCTGAGATCAGGAGAATTTGCGATAAGGCCGGACTAATCGCTCGCCGGACCGGTGTCCGAGCCTCGAAGAGAGTGGCCAAAGTGGCGCGAAGCTGAAAGTACCGCGACCAGGCCTGCTCGCAGAAGGCAATGCGGCATTGCGCGGAAGCAGGCCTGGTTGCCTTCGATCGCCGGCAAGGGAGGGTTTCCTTCCGGTGGGTTTAATCGCGAAGCTCGATCGATGGGAATCTCCGTTTGGTCGCCGGAGGAACGAAAAGATCTCCGAAGAGAAGAAGCACTCTGAGACTTTGTAGCGATTTATTATGCTTCGTAGAAAAGGTACAGTGAGCCAAGAAGGAGGATACTCCGCGGTGCTTGCCGAGGGTATGCGTGACGCCTCCGTCAACCGGCCGACGACAGGTATACGCGAGGCACGTCCTCCTACGAGCACGAGCGCAAACTGCCCGCAGAAGGACGGACCTCGAGGGCCTCTAGGCCCGGTAGGACCAGGCGCATCTCCGATCTCTTTCGACGCGGAAGAGCTGGCACTCGCTACGCAACCCTCCTTGTCGTTACCTTAGCCGGCTGCTCTGCCTCCTCGGCCCCTTTCGCTCCATCGCCCTTCTTCGGCTTCTCCTTATTGCCGTGCGCTTCGAGCTTGGCGTCGATGGCCCTGAACTCTTGAGAAATGTAACGCAGCAGGCTCTGCTCGTATTCCTGCCTCTTCAAGTACGACAAGGCCTCCTGAAAGACGAAAGGCTTTAATGCGGAGAGAGAGAGAGAGAGAGAGAGAGAGAAGAACGACCCAGCGACCTAGGCATCGACTCGTCACCCAATTACCTCCCTCGGCACGAAGTACGTCGACTCGACTTTCGGCAGGCTGGTATAGTACGCCTTGTTGTGCAGCATCGTTTCGTCGGCCGGTGCAAACAGCAAATAGCTCTCCACGGCCGCACAGGCCGCCCTCAGGTTGCCCACTACGCGCAAAAGAATTCACGAGGGCTCGTTCGAGCGATGAGTTTCGCATTGAATTCGGGAACGAAGAGGGGAAGGTGGATACGCTTCTCGTTCGAAGGCGCGCGTATCGCGTCCTTCCTCGCGTCGGCTGGACGTAATCGAAATACGACACGCGCCGTTCTCATAATAAGAGGGAGGACGATTGCGCAAATTGAAGCGCGAGGAGGCGGCCTGGGAACGAGGGCGGCGCGCCTCGAGCGACTCGCGATTAATCCGTCCAGTTGGAGCAAGGCCGTACGACTCGAAAGATAAGGACGGTTGCGTCAATGCGTTGCTATCTTCCCGCGCGAAAAAGTCGGGCAAGCTGGACGCCTCGTTTCGGGCGAGGAAAACGAGTTGGCGCACGGAGGGAAGTGTACTTGTTGAGAGGGAAAAAAGTACTCACGCTTGTAGTAGGAGAACTGCAGGTAGTCGTAGTGAGTTCGCAGCATGTCGGCGCGATAATCTCCGTTAACGTTGTTAAGGTACTGCGAGCAGGCTCGCTTGCACTTGAGGCAGTAGGCAAAGTGATCTGCAAGCGGGCGTAGCCGATTTAGTCGATCGAGGGACGGGCTCGGCGATCGAATTCCTACTCACTGGCGAGCGAGGCGGTGAACTCGGGATGCCAGCCCTGGTCGAAGGGCCCCTCGCAGTAGAATCTGCATTCCTCCTCGGCGTTCAGGTAGGACTCGAGGGAGCTCTCGAACCGAGCCACGGCCTCCCGGTACGCTTCCCTCTCGTAAGCGTCCACGCCCTCGAAGAATTTGCGCACGTACGGCTCGGCCTCCAGATTGACCACTCTGTCGGAGCTGACTTTGGGTAACGTCAGGTAAAACTTCAAGCTCTCGGCGGTGCCGACGTGCTCGGGATTGTGAGCCAAGTAGGTGAAGGCGGCGTTCGCCGCATCCTGATTTCGGTTTCTCTGCGAAGGCGTCGCGGACGCACCGCGAGGATTATCTCGAGGCCCGAGGCGGGGGGATGCGGTAAAGACGGATCTCGCCTTAACGACCGATCCCTCCTCCTTTATCTCTCCGCGATAACGAGACTGCCAACGAGATCTATCTCGACTTTGAACGTCGAAAGTTTTCACGAGCCGAGGGTAAACGCGCGGGGCCACCGGCCGCCGAACGCAAAGCGCCGAAGCGCGACTTCCGTCCCGCTTAGCCCCTTTGGCCCGACATTTCGCGATTCGCCTCCTCGATCCCGCCCGAGCTTCTCGCTTCATCGCGCCGAAGGAAGGGAGCGGTTGGGCGGTACCGGCGTGGATGCCTCGGATCCGCGTCCCGATCCTCAAAAGGACCGACCTTCCTCGAAACTCCGCGTCCAAGCCCGGAGGATGCCTCTTACCTGATAGTAGCAAACGTGAAGGTACTCGTAAACTTGGCGGGCGACGAGCTTGCGCTCCAGCTCGCGCGGCAGGCGGTCGAGCACCTTCGCCCTCGCTACCTCCCGGTAGTCCCGATTGCACGCCATCAAGCAGAGCGTCTCCTTCACCTTCTTCTCGTAAAAGTGCAAGTCCTCGATATTCTCCGGCAGCATCGGCGACGAACCGGTCACCTCCTTTCTGCATCTCTCCCGGCAGTTCGTCACCGAGCGTTTGTAGAGTTTGTACCTGAACGTTAGGTTTACGAAGCTCTTAGCGTCTATCGCTCGGCGCTCTCCGAAAGGCCGGCCGTACTCTCAACGTGCAATGCAATGCCCGAATCGAATGTATATATATATATCGCGCACCCGTGCTGAGCCTCGCGGAAGCCCTCGATGCAGCCGTCCCAGTCTTCCTCGAGATACGCCCGAACAGCTCTCTCGAACGCTCGGTCCAAAGAGCCCTCGATGGCCGGCTCTCCTCGAAAGCGCCTCTCCTCTCGCGGCGAACCCTCCTCTCCGCCGCTGCTCGAAGCTGTCTCGTTCCTCCGTGCCTCTCCGTTGCCGGCGGCGATTCCGGAGATGAAGAGGAAAATGGCGAGTTTCATAACGAGCGGCGGTCGGCGTCGGCCTCGCGACTCGACTCGACTCGACTCGACTCGACTCGGACCACGACTGGACTCCTTGGAGGAACCGGCGAGGCGCGTGGGTCGTGGCCGACGCACACACGGACGCGCGTGTCGCTCGGGCGCGCGCGACCGAGGCGCGTCTCGCGAGTCGACACGGAGGGCCGGCTCTCGGCCGACCGACCTTCGCCGGTCGCGCCCAAGGAAATCCTCGCCAAGCGTGCCACCATTTCGGGAGCGCTCCGCTCGCGGCAGGGGGCGAAGATTAAAGCAACGCCATGTGCGGTCCTTGACCGTGACTCTTTATTTCCATGTCTCGGATTTCATTTTAAAAGAGAAACAGGCTTGCCACCGTGGGCACCGGTCGAGGAAGATCCCGCGTTTTGGCCACGGCTGTCGAACCGCCTTCGCGAGATCGAGCGGTCGCGTCAACCTGGCCTCTCGATACCGAGCTACGATATAAAGTTTCGCGAGGAGCGACGATTCGCTTCTCCCGAGAAGAAGGAAGATTTCGAGCCGGGGAACGCGCGGTGGGTGGTCGAAGGACGAGTGTGGCCCGTCCAAAGGGAGAGACGTCGCGGGATTTTTGTCTTCTTTACAAAACTTTGACGCGTCCGTCGCGAGGGCGACTCGAGATGTACGAGGAACGCCCAGGGATCGCGGACGGAGGGACGATCGGGCGAGCTTTGGATTTTTGGCAATACGGCTCGTCTCCGTATACCCGTGTCGCGTGGCTGCAACCGCTCCGTCCCTCCGCGTCCTCGACGCGCGGGCCCAGCGCCTGGCTCGTCGAGACGAGTTCGAGAAGAGTTCCTTCGGAAGTTGCATCCGCCGATCGGACAGCGGCGAGGGCTGTGAGAAATGAGCGACGGAGCATCGGAGAGGCGATGCGTAAGGGTGAGGAGGAGGAGGAGGAGGAGGAGGATGGCTCGGGCACGAATCTCGCTTGGCCCGCGGCCATTGTAGACGGGGCAGACGCGGTGCGCCGCTCGAGGAAACCTCGCCGATTGGCGCCGGGACTTTGCTCCCATCGCACGAGAAGAAAGCTCGGATTGCCCGCGGTTCCTCGATCGTTCGGCAGAGGCGCGTCTTCGATCCGAGCTCGAGCGACCAGCCTGCCCCCCAGAGAAATCCCCTGGAGAGGGCCCGAGGAAGCGCCGGCCCGATCCGCGAGTGTCCTCGCGCGGCGATCGCCCGACGCGAGGATGCCGGCCGAGGCTCTGACGGATTCAAAGCGCCGACGAGCATAGCGTTAGAATCTAAGCTACTGTATCAAACGGCAATGTTAATATCAACCATTTATAAACATATATAGGGCGCAGAAATGTACAAACCAGGCAGAGGTACAACGACTGAATCTTATCGGTACAAATATCGCGCGTTAAAAAATGCCGGTGCTCGCAACGATCGCGATCTTAGCTTCCTAACGGAGGTGACTACTGCTCGTAACGGTCCCCGCGCAGGATGGAAAATAGAGCGAAGTACGTATGGCTACTCGTACGATCGGCGAGAACGCCGACACGATGGCTCCGATCTCTCCATCGCGGCATCCGACTACCCGTGGCGACACGAGCGCGGACAAAGATCTGCCCGATTTTTGCGCAGCACTCGCCAAAGCGCGATGCTCGCGGAAGGACGAATCGGCCTTTACCTCGCCGATAATCGGCCTTGCCCCATCGAGTTTATCTCCCTCGAGCGCTCTTGGATCCGGTATCGATTCGATCGTACGGTGAACGTACACTTGCCTTCGCCGGATGAGCGATCTACCATCGACGATGTCCTATATTCCCTGCCCTACCGAACAAACGTCGCTTGAGCAAAAACGATCGGTTTGGTTGAATCGTTAGAGCGTTGCAGGCTCGACGCAATGCCAAGCGACATGAGCGACATGAGGTCATCCGTGATGCCACCGACCGCGACGCTCATGGCGGAGGGTCTCACTCGATGGCGCGAAGACGGATTTCTCCGTTCCTCTCTTCCTTCCTTCCTCCGTTCCTTCGATGGATCGTCGATGCTAAAGCGCGACGATGCAACCACGACGAATACCGTAAATCCGAGTGCAGCGATTTTGCGCTTAAAGTATGCTTACCCTCGACTATCGTGATACGCCGTTTATGTACAACAATAAATTAATGACTACTTAAAGAATAACGAAGGAAAAGAACGTATTACTCGCAGAGCGCTACGAATCGAACGCGTATCTCATGCTCGTGCGTTCGCTACTTTTTTCGTGATCGGATGGGCAGCGGTGCCTCGAGGGCGATGCGTCGCGAGCCTCGTGCGCTTTGCCCGGGCGCGCTACGCGTTTGCACTCGCGCACGCGCGCCTTGGACGAGCGGACACGGGCGGGCGCGGGTGCACCTATAAAGTGGGATAAAGAAAATAATAAAAAAGCGTACGAAAGGGATGAGAAGCACCGGTCTTTGCTCGTACAAAAGTCGGACGAGGGATGACGAACGTTGAGCGGCGACGAGTAAAGTAAATGGTCGCATCGTGCTTGCCGCGAAGGAAGGCGAGCGCGGCGGAAGGGATCGGCGCAACACGATCCGGTCTCGGCCCTCGCTCGATGACCGAATCGGCCCTCGGCAAGTTTAGCGCGCGCAACGCAAAGAAGGGGACAGGCTCTTCGTTCGTGCTGTATTAAGATTAGGGGTAAATATAAATGAGATCCTACAAATATACTGTAGCCCGAAGCGTAAAGTACTCCAATTGGTTTTCTACTTGGATGGCTAGTGCAAATTCGCAAATACATCTCTAATTTTACACTGGACGCTGTAATTTATGTACAGAAATAAGGCAAACCACCGCGGTCTTACGGGTTTTCCTAGGGCAATGCTATACGATACGCCTACGCGATATGGCGCGGAAAGGATGGGTAGCTCGGGCGGATGGCAGCGAGCGTATTCGAGTTCCGATAATTTAGCACATCCTCGCGAATCGTGCCAACGGCTCGCGTCCGTCGTCGCGGAAGGGCGGTGGACGCTCGTAAGGACCCTTGGGAATGACGCTCCTCCCGCTCCGTCGGCCTCGGGTAGCTCGCGCGCTCACCGTGGACACCGAAGATATGAGTTGGGGGGTGGGGGTGGGGGTGGGGGTGGGGGGGCACGCGCTTCCGTCACCAGCAGAAGACGTTCGACGGCTCCCTTCAAAGGTTGGCGGCGCGGATTTCGAAAGGGGCCGAGAGCGAATAAATTAGTTGGTTCTCTTGTCCTTCCCCGAGCCGCCGGCCTCGAGCGTGCCCGGATGAGGAAAGCTGCCAGCGGCACCGGTCGTCGACGCTGTCCCCTCGGTCGTCTCGACCTTGTGTTTCTTCGAGGCCTTCCGAGCAGCCTCCTGGCCGGGCTCCGTGGCGCTCCTCCCGGACGGCTTCTGTTCACCACCAGCGAGGCTCGGCTTGTGCGCCGAGGAGCTCGCGGCGATCCTCTCGCCGGCATGCTGGCCCTGTCTCTGCGTCGAACTTCCCGGCTGGCCGCTCGTGGGGCCGCCGAGGGCGGCCGCTCGCTCGGGCCGTTCCTCGCTCGGGCCGGCCGAGGAAGCCGGCGGCAGCGCCTCGGCGGGGCGAGCTGGCCGAGCGGGCCGGGCGGCGCGAGCGGTGCCGCTGCAGGCCGCCGCGAGAGTCTCCTGCTCCGAGGATTTGCCGGCAGGGGCGGCCGGACTTTTCTCCTCCTTGGCCGCCAAGGCGGGCGGCGTCTCTTTCGAGGAATACTCCTCGGCCTTGCTCCCCGTCGGCGAGTCCTTCTCCTCCGCTATTCTCGGCAACTGCGTGCCGCCGCAAGAGTTCGGCATGCCGACGTTTCCCAAACCGATGGACATGCCGTGCGTCAGCTTGGTGGCATAGTCCCCGACGAGCTGGCCCTTCTGCTCCACCGAGCCCTTCTTCTCCGGCTTGTCGGCCTTCTTGTCCGCCTCGTCGGCCAGCTCCTCGGCCGACTCGTTGTGCGCGGCGGATTGCGCTATGGTGAGGCGGGGCGTCACCTTGAGGACGGCCGAGTTGGCGAGCGGCGAGATGGAGGTCTTGCTCTCCGCGGAGCGCGGGTGAAGCCTGTCGGGGCTGAGGGCGCGCCTCAGCAGGGGCGAGCCGGGCTCCGCGGACTTTGGCCTTCCGTAGCCCTTCTTCTGGCTGTTGGGCGTCGAGAGGCAGACACCTGGCGAGCAGGGTGGAGAGGTTTCGTTAGGAGAGACGAGGCCGGCAAAGATCGAGCGGCGGGGCCGGTAGACGATCGTGGCGAAGGATACTCTACCCGGACTGTAGGACTGCGTGGTGTTGGAGCTGCCCGGCTGGTGGCCCGTGGGGAAGGCCAGGGGGCTCGGGCTCCTGGTCGGGCTGGCCGGGATCGGGGAGGGGCTCGGCGTTCTGGCCAACGGTGAGAGAGGTATGTGACCCACGGACTTTCGGCGATTCGGCGAATGAATGTTCTTGGCCGCCGTGTGCAGCTTGTGCTTCAAGCCGTGAAGGGTGCTCGGCCTTTGGTAGTGCGACTGGTTCGAGATACCGGCCAGATTGACGGCCGACGTGTTGGAGCCCGGGGAGGAGGAGTTTGGGCTCGAGCAGGGGCTCGAGTTGCCGGTCGAGTGGTACGACTCGGAGCCGACGCGGTTGCCGCTCGTCGGTGGCGATGGACTGCAGACGGATTTGGTGCACGCCGCGAAATAGGGCGACACCTCCTGGGACCGCGTGAAGGACTGAAAGGATCGGCTGGGCGTTACCATCGAGGGCGAGCAGATCCCGGCGGCCATCTGGAAGGAGAGGAAGAGAAGAGAGAAGAGAGAGAGAGAGAGAGAGAGAGAGAGAGAGAGAGAGAGAGAGAGAGAGAGAGAGAGAGAGAGAGAGAGAGAGAGAGAGAGAGAGAGAGAGAGAGAGAGAGAGAGAGAGAGAGA
>JBCFXI010001949.1:0-34511 GCA_038496175.1 Ampulex compressa | reverse complement strand
TATATAATATATATAATATATGAATATAAGACTATATAAGACTATAAGTTTCTCCGCAATGTCCAATCAATTTGCAGCATTGCCTTGCGCGAGCGAATTGAATGATCTCATTATCTCAAATTTCAAGCTGCGTATCGGGCCGGACTCGACAACATCACGGACCAGTGTTTGCCCATGCCAGTCCAAAAGTTACAATAGATCATCCTTCCAAGGAACACGCTGGACAAACGAGAATTCAGAAACCAGGAGTTCTACCTAAGGAGGACCGATAGAAAGACGCTGTTTTCACGAATCCGATCGGTCTGATCATCAGGCTACACGCATGTAACCGGTTGAGTATCGATTGACGAGCCCTTCGAACGTGGCGCATCAATGCCAAATGCTTATTTTCGTGTCGCGTTACGTTATAGAGCGGAAACGTTCGCGCGAACACTTGTTAGGCACACGTGACACACGTTCTTCCGAGTTGGCGCGGATGCGGCCGCGGACTATTGACAGTCGGTCGATGCGATTCATGAATCGATTCCGCTGTCGAACAATGACGACGCCTCGTACGCCCCAGGCGCAGCCTGCCAAAGTCGCTACCAGCGGAGTAAACAAATCGATCGGAGATTCTATCGGTGATGACCTTACGGTTCCACCTCCTCTTGCCACACAGGCCGTGCTAAAAATGCTGTAATAACCGCTCTTTCGTCTTGCATAATAACGAGAATGACGAAACCGTATCCGTGAAGTATGTGCCAAAAGATTTACGACCCTCCTTTTACCGTGCTCCGCAAATAGGGAAATCCTATCAATTTAGCGTGGAGCGGTGTCGTTGAATGCGAATGACAAAGTAGGGACAGCATCGATAAACGATGTGCCAGAATAATTGCAATGCCTCTCTGTCGGCTCGCATCGGCCCGTTACGTGATTCAAGTACGAGGTACTAGCCGCACTTTGTTTCTCAATGTCCAAACCGATATAGGAGTAGCGACGAAACTCCGACTGGGAGTATATACTCTTTTCGAAAAAATCTTTTGCCCCGAAATGTGGAATTCTTTTCTTGGAAATCGCACCAGGAAGGATCGGGGTGTATCGCGAATAAACGGCGGGCGAAGTTCTCGAGTAATGACTTATGGTCCCGTACGTCGCGCTAGCCGTCTGCCAAAATCGCGAATACCGTATTACGCGGGTACAAAAAACCCAACGTCGTAATTATAGACAGGAAACGTCGATTACTTTACCTTTGCTCTTTAAGCTCGGAAGCTCAACATTGTTGCGCGAATCCAAAACGCCTCTCTGCGCGCACACGCCGCGCCGCTGCCCATTCGATTATCGGCGCATATTTTCGGCCGGACGCTTTACAACCGACGTCCCCGAGTTTTTATCCTCTAACCAACGGCTTTTTATTTATTGCGCGCATCATACGCGCACGAAACCAGGCCCCTTTGCCAGTAAAGTTACCACAGCGATCGGCCGACAAACGTCACGAGCGGTCCAAGAAAACGACCGAGGCTGGTGAAAAAAGAAAAAAGGGTGGTTGGCATACGCGAGGAGGACCATGGGAGGGTGGGAGGCCGGCGAGATTTATCGCCAGATCCAGGAAAAAAACAGAGAAGAAAAACAAAGGCCAAATTACGAGAATCCACGTGAGCCATTTTGAAAATCAACCTTCCCAAAAAACGGCGTAGCTCATTTCTACTAGCGGACCGATCGGAAAATATCAACACCATAAACGAGTCGCGAAACAACTTCCTCCATATTACCAAAATCATTAAATCATCCAACTAACATCTAACAAAAACACGAACTACCGTCAAAAATAGTAAATACATCAACACCATAGTCCAAAAGTCGCGTGATAAAATCCAACGATCGAGGACTGGATTATCCGTGGTACTCCAGTGGCCTTTGAAACTGTCTTTACAAAAAACCAGAGGGGGGTAGTCGAGTTTCGGGGTAGAAGGAGGGTGCGTGGGGTCGCGAAATTCGCGGTGCAGGGGTTGTCGTGCCTCCGCTTACCGTGGCGTGCCCGTCATCAATGAGCTGTGATTGGAAAAGGCACCCCCGTAGTAATACGGGAGGCCATCGCTGTAGTAAGGCATCCTCCGCTCCGTATCCCGCTACCTCTGGGGCCAACGACAATTACTCCTCTTCCCGAGTCGATCGAGTCGATCGTTCTTCCTCTTGGCGGATCGCAGATCGCGGCACAGGAAGGACGGTACGGCACGGTACGGTCGTAGGAACGACTGAGCGTCTTGTGAGCGTCGTAGGAACGACGGACCGCCGGCGGCCGCGCTCTCAGGTGTGCGAAAAAGCCGTTCTCACGGTTCAGGGAGCCAAGACCGACTGAGTTTAAGCCAGCGACCCAGTGTAATAATAGAATTCTAGTATATGCGGCATCCTAGCGTCTAACTATACTGCCTAGGCTCTAATAACCCGTACGGCTGCTGCCACTGCTGGTAATTGCAACCGCGGTATGCAAGGGTGTCGATCTTTCGAGGGCGTTTCGAGAAACTACGGTGTTTGACCGGACGCGAAATATCTTGGCTGCTTGGAGCGAATTTCGAGAGTCGATTGGAGGATGATTCGAGCGGCTCTTGGGGAATTTTAAAGGAGTCGAGGAAGTTTGGGAGGAGGAGAGGGGGTGCTTATGGAAGTAATAGGGGTGTTTATTATCTAAATATTTGTATATCGGAGACGTTGATCGTTTTGAATTTGGCGCGGGATGGTTTGGATTAACGTTAGGTTTCGTGTCGACAAATGACAGTGTGTCCGTTAAATTTTGATAGCGATATAAATTGTCGTACTGACGATGAGTCTATAGGCGAGCGTGGTTTTTGGAGAAAGCGTTGTTTCGTTTTGGCGTCCGACGAAGGAAGTAATAAGGCGCGCTATGTCAGGAAGTGGAGATGTAGATCTGTTTGGATTATTCTGGGACGCACGGATCTTGGGGTTTTGAATAGAAATCTATTCCTTTCTAATATCCCCCCAGTCGTTGACACGAATCCAATGACCCTACGTTTGCACTAAACGGAGTCATTTAATCATCCTACGCGCCAGAACATTTTCGAGATTCGGTTTAAATCTGAGCTTCGCTGAAAGCAATCGCCAGATAAAATCTTAAGAAGAGCACGTTTATTATTTATAACTTTATCGTCGCTTTCGTCACACTGGCTCCTACGCGTATTAAAATAACGCGTTTCGTTATCATCCTCCCGATAAGAAATGTCATCATTGCAGATCTCACGCGTAAGTCGAACGCGTGGTTCCTAATTTAGGTGCATCCGAAATTTGCAGAAACTTATACGTAAATTTCCGACGTCATGCTTTATCACGAAGATGCTCGATCACCAAAGAATTCACGTACCTAATGCCAATGGCTACATACACGTAAAGGGATCATGCATAAAGCCACTGGCAAGCTCGTGTCGTCGCAGAGGAGGAAAATGTACATGCACACGTCTAAATATCATCCTGTCGCTGCGCCTTATGGTCGCATGTATCCGACGGATAAATAAACAATTCACGCGTCGTTGTGTACGTTGGGACACAATGTAGACGCGCATCGTACATGCACGAGTATCGTCCCACGATGAGATCGCCGGATTCTTGTCGCTTCGCATTACGATGGACCGAAGTCACGCCAACGATGTCGAGCCGCGGTCGAAGCTGCTTTAGAAATTTCGCTAACAGACTTTCGCGAGACGCAGATCATTTTGTTGCTAAATTTTGTCCCGTCTTTTAGTTATTTCTATCCCGAGTCTGTGTTTCTTAATCGTCTACTATAGCCGGTTTAAGACCTGGCTATTAACAGCGTCCATTTGGTCGTATTTAATTGTAAGGCGGAACAATAATGTGTTTTTAACGCATAACGAGCCTAATCGTTTCTGTAATTTGTAGAAAATGTACGATAATGATGGTCTCTATCGTGAACCGTCCTTAATTTTCCAGATATTCGATGATTTTCTGGATTATTGATATTCACCTGTTATGTTCATTATTGTAACAGGCTTAGAAATGAAGGTGCATCAAAGTAGGTGATACGTGTATATAAATTTGATGCAAAAATAATTACGGTTTTGACGATTATTTTCAAGAACAGAAACTGTAATTTTTTTTCTCATCGATTTGATAAATAGTTTTCATTATACTTACCGTCGCATCTTAAGCCTTGTCGAAACAAACCGTACAGCATGGAGCCACAGTGGTCACAAAAGGTTGGCGACATGAAGGTGTGCGGACGAAACCTGTGAGGCACATCCACCTTGAATCGCTCTCTCAAGTACTGTCGTTAAAGAAATTTTTGTAATATTAGTTGGATATTCGCACGAGGTCGATGAGTCAATATGAAACCAGTTGCTGATAATGCATTCATTTGGCAGCGGATCTAAGTTTACTTTGAAATCGGCCGTTAAAGTCTATAATGATAATTGGACGTTTAAGTGAGCTCCCCGAAATGAATCTTTCCTGATAGATGGAGGATTCGTATTAACTTCAGTGGGCGTATAAATCTCGGTATATGAGCTCAAAGGTTTTGATGTTCCAGAAGGTCGTTAGAAGTAATGTATCTTATGCTTTGGAGCAAACTCGGTACACAAGCGGCGTAGTAGAACAAATAAACAAGCGGAGCTAAAATCTAACCCGTGCTGGGTAATATCTTGCGTACAAGCATCTTGAAAGCTGGGCCCATATCTTTTGGCCGGATAAAGTGCACCGGTTAAAACTACATCCAGCGCGCTTTATACAGCGGCCCAGTTAAACTTCGTGAATGTTCGTACGGACGATAATAAGGAACCTCGTCTTTATTCCATAATATTCATGCTAACTGCGTAAGAAAGATTAAATGTGAAGCTTTATTTGTATGGCTACCCTATTATTTCCGTAAAAAAGAATTATTAGGATGCACGTATAATTATAATTTTCGACGTTCCTCTGCGTTCCATTAATAATGCATCCATTCTCGACGATTTAATTGTTGCGCTTTATTGCTTTCGAGCGTAATTATCGATGCTACCGTCGTTTCCGGAATGCGACCATTAATATCGAATTCGATAACCTTACAGAATACATAAATGCATTGAATCCTAATATTATCAGATAATGAAATGCTATGTAATTTGCAGACGTTAATAATTATAATATAATAATTATAATATTACAAGGGAAAATTCTCTCCCATACTTACCACAGTGTTCTCAGATTCTCTTCCGCTCTCAGGGCACTTGGTTAAGAGCTTATCGTGACATTTCTTGTGCACCGCCGTTTGACAAGCTGCAACACGAAATCAGAGATGATCATACTTTGAGAACGGATCATCGCGAAATTACGATAAAAACCCATCTTGATATTTACCTTGGCACTGGTATCCTTGCTTGCCAAATCCCCTGTAACGAAAAGCAAGACCTTAATTGAGAAAGAACGCTTAGCAAGGTTTCAATTCTGGCAGAGAAGTGGTGGATGTTCGAACAACGCTCGCATAGTAAGACAAAATTATTTTTAGACAAGTTTGCCGGTATCAAAGAATTTTGGAATGGAGGTTTACGAGATAGCGGTGACTAAACGTTACATCGAGACGCCGCTATATTTCGCGCCGGGGCATCAGCAGCATAGCATTATTGCGCTCGCGAATTTTTCACGCGAAAAACACGCCGAAATTATACCAGTCGGAACGCGCTCGCGAAGTTAAAGTGCTAAAAGTCGTAAAGCATAGAATCCCTGTGTACAGAGGATGCGAAACGTCGGTCTCGAGGTATCGTCTAATACTCATCGATCATCCATCGATGCGTCCATCAAGTTTTTGAGAACTGTCTAGATTTTTGCGAATCCACCTCTGGCGTCGAGTAGCGCTGGAAAAAATAACTCAGCGCAACGGAGGTTCGATCGAATATTCGGTTTGGCAAGAAAGTGAATCCCGATTAACGCGTGCGTTTGACACGGTTTTTGCGAGTGGTTATCGAGCTATGGAAGAACGAGGAATGCGACTGGACTTCAAAGGACATTACAGTCGGGATCTTACCAAAGAAAGTCTTTGCAAAAGGCGCAGAAGGTGGGCTGTCTGAAGAACTTAGCGACCAGTCTGTGGCCTCGAACGATGTGCACTTTGTTGTGCTTTACAGCTCCCCTCCTGCGTGTAATCGCACCCCCGACGTTGTTTTCGCGAGGCGGCGACGTCGTGGCTGCATCCCTTCGTGGCACTCGTGTCTTGTAGACGTAAGTCTTGCCGGTCGAAGTCGTTGGCGGTAAATCCGCGGGGTTCAACGTTGGTACACGCGTTCTAGAATCATTCACGATATATCAGCAGCGAGGAAAGAGTAAGACACGGGTTTTATGACGAAGAATCAAATTCTGATGACGATCGAGAATAATAAAATAACAGGTGGGATGTAAATTCGTAATATCTTTACTCGAAATATCGCATTTAATTATGCATCGATAAAGCTTTTGTTGTCGATCATTAAATGTATATTTATGTGGTCGATTGGAACGATTTTACATTAATTCAAGTTAATAATGTAGTTTTTGGGTTAAACATGTAAGTCGGTCAAACTCCCTTGCTTACCCTACAAGAATTACCGTGCTTTATCTTGCTTCCTAGCGTTTCTACGCTTTTTCTTCGTTTTACAATTTTTTTCTGTTTTAATTCACGATTCTTAAGCTAGTAAGGTGTCCTGCTGATCGAAGTGCCAGTGAATTTATTACGATTGTTTACGTACCGGTAGGCTCACCTGTATGTGTACCCCTCAGCGCCCGCCCTTGGCTGAGGAGTTCTATGCTCCAGGAGGGACTTTCTACTGGAGGCGGAACCGCTTCCGGCATTTCTCCTCTTCGCGTGCGAACCACCGGTGAACATCATCTTCCGGCAGTCCACTCCCTTTGCTTCTTATAGAATTGATTCCGCGAAAGAATAACCACCCTCACGATCCTCCAAACGAGGACTCTTCCTTTACGATCACCGATCGACCCTTCCGACTTTCAAAAACGTACATCTGATTTACGAAAACGCGTATTTCCCAAAAACAGTATAATCCTTCGGTTCAGTGTAATTTGCCTTTCATCGAATTAGTCCTTTTTTTTTAACCGCGCAATAACAACTCATGGTACTCTTATGTCCTTCAGGATATTATATTCAATGGGATTAAAGCGACATTAAACGCGTACAATTTTCACGGTCACCGCCTGGATTAATTTTGAGCATACTTTTAATCGTCACGCCCGTATTAGGAGTTCCTTATCACGGTTCGAACCGCGAGCTTCTGGAGGGCGGTAAGTGTCCCAAGCTCCGTGCGCCCCAAGGCAGAGTAACAGGCGCATTTCCAGCATACGCCGGTTCGCATTTTCGCGGTACGCTTCACTGGAGGCTCAACGCGGAAATCAGCGCGACGACGCGACGTCGATGGAATTCCTCCCTCATTTCCGCGAGGAACATCGCGCAAGGAGGATAAAACAGGGGAACCAGGAAGAGTAAGGAAGGACGAGGTCCCTCACTTCGTAGCGCCGCGTTGAAGGAAGCTCGAAATTGGCCGATGGATCCCCAAGTCCGATCCATCGACCATCGATGAAAATAAAGGGGCACTTCCGGTTGACCGCAGGTATGCTCGCGCGTCAAATATAATCGAGCTCCCGTCTCGCTCGAAAGACAATCGTCCGAGGCTACGCCACGGGCGCTTCGAATATAATCGAGCGCGCGTCTCGATTCGAGGACGATCACTCAGGCCCACGGCGCCGATATATTATCCGGATTGCGATCGATATCGCGATCCTCGAGGGATCCGGACGGATCCTCCGATCTCGATCGAGAAGCCCATCGACGTTTTCGCCTCTGACGGCCGCGGCTGTCACAAAAACGTGCCGCGCTCGGAGCTAAGGCGTATCCACGCCAGGGGAAGCTCTCGAAGGAATGCGCCACGCCGTGATCGCTTCCATGGAGCGCGACTATCTATAGATCGAACGATATTGACCCGCTTTCCTCGCGATCACTCGAAATTAGGGTGTCAAAAGTCTCGTCGCACCGGCCGACGTGTCGCGTACGTATATCGATAGCGCTGCGCTCTCGCCTTCCCAGGCCCGATTATCCTCCCCTCGCGGCACATCGAGCACGCGGCGAGAAAAGCGCGGAGAGGCCTTTCTTTACAGCCGTAACATCACACGACACCGTGGGCAGTGCTTTAACGCGAGCCTGGCGATGCCCAAACGTCAGTTAGCGGAGGGTGCCAGTAGGACTTCCACACTCGTATCACCGTGCGTCCCTTCCTTGGTCCCGTGTCTCCCGAAATTCGATAACTCGGCCCTCGTCGCGGCGCCGTGGTTATTCCAGAATGTGCAAAATCGATCGGCTATGTTGACGAGCGTAGGAACTGGATTTTTGACGCCTAAAACGCCGTGGGTTTGCACGAAACTCTCGAGTCTATAAATATCGGCCTGTTGAATGCCGCCCGCCATAGGACGGCTGATGTGGCGCCGCCTGCGACGAATGCCGCGAGAGCGTATCCTTGAAATCGCCTCTCCAGGCTGGAAAGAAGCGACACGACTCTCGAAAGCGGCTGCTGGATAATTTTCTGATTTTTACAGGGAGGAGGATCGTTTAGAATTTTAAGGGATGGCGTAGGATTTGCTGGTGCGAGGAACGAGCGGTTTGGCACGTGCCACGTTACACCTTCGCCCCGAGCGGTCGATAGGTATTTAAAATACAAAGGTAGAGTTGTATCTGCAATGTTTGATGCAACTCGAATACCTTACGTAATTGTTTACCTTGTAGGATTCAGCCGGTGGCCATCGCGACGAGACGATTATCGGGTATGCGGCCGTGAATAATCGTGGAAGAACGGAGGAGACAGGGTGGTTTTATGCAAACGTTTGTATTTTTACGCAATTAACGAGGTATACAGTGAATTTTCTGTATGCAGCAAGTACAGACAATGCGTTACTTATAATTATGTCGTTAATAGCCTTAAGTAATATTCCACTCTTATAACTGCGAACCATAATATACGATAGTGACTTGCCCTTAACTTAATTCTCCACGTGGTAAGCAGGGCTTCGTACGATAAATATCGCTAAGCAATATAAAAAACGAGCCGGTCGGGGAGAACGTTCGCTTTCAAAGTGCATAGGACAAAAATAACGAATTATGAGCAGCTGATCCATCACTAGATTGAGATTTTATTTACAACTAAAATAATATAACGTTATTTATAATTGCGTTAATAATGCTGCTTCATTGTACGCTCGTAAAAATTGCTCTCCAATTATCATAAAGTACATGCGGCGGCCTCTCTCGCTGTACACGATGCGACGCTAAATTCCTTTCGGCCGTCTTTGCGGTACTTCAACGTATACCTTAGTGCACGGTACTGCAGCTTTGTCGCCGAAGTAATAGCACGTTCAAATTGTTATTAGCATCCTCCTTTTCCTACCTTCTTTTTTTTCCAAAAGTACATTGGACAATCATAGCTTTTTATGAATGCCACCGCGGTCGTACAATCGTCATGTATGGTTTAAAAGTGTTTGAGGAAAAGTATCTTTTTTTCGACAACTAAAATACTATTAAACCTTTTACTATTCCATTTTCATGATCTATGTATAACTCTATATTATGCTATTATCAAAAATCTCTATCTAGTTTTTTTCTCTCTCTCGTTCTCTCTCGCTTTCTCGCTTTCTCTCTCTCTCTCTCTCTCTCTCTCTCTCTCTCTCTCTCTCTCTCTCTCTCTTTCTCTCTCTCTAATCCATACGTATATCCTTTAAGAACCTTTGGATTTCGTGTAAAAGAATATCAATTAGGAATGATTATAAACAGGCTTCGTGTTCGCAAAATAATAAAAAAACTGATTTGCGCAAGAGCCATTCTGTTCTCTTTCATTTTTTTTTTGTTTTTTCCCGTAAACGTTTGGTGCTACGCGACGAGGATATAACTTTTTGAGGAAGGCACAAATCATAGCCGTTCTATTGCGCGCGTACTTAGGTAGGGCCCGATACTTCAAAAAGATTAATTCTTCTCACGTGTTAGTGACTTCCGTCTTATATAGGTTAAATCGATAAAGGGAGAACACCTCACAAAAATAGTTAACTGGTTGTCAGTGATCGGTCGCCAATTTTTTTGGTTGACGTTCTTGCGCACGCTTCAGTCGATATAATAGAAGATGGTGTAGCTGCTCTATCTCCTTAGGTGCTGCTTGGACGATGAAAATTCGAATATCGCCATGAACATCCATTGCGGTTAATCGCAATGATTTAGGCCCAGCCCGTTCTGCGGTCATGCCCGGCCATACTTTCGTGTTGAGGATCAAACGTTGTGTACCCGCTGTGCGACCCACCAAGCGAGATTCCTCGTCCCTGTCGTTAAGTCTCAGAGTTCCTCTCCCCCTTTCTTGCCAACTAGTAGTGGCCTGGGTTTAAGAAGATTAATTTTACCTATTTTCTTTCCCAGTCTATTTGTCATATTCTAGGATATCATTGGCAGCGATGCTTTTTTACGTACCTTGTCAAATGCAAACAGCTTACAATTAATTTGCAGGATGTTGGTCTCCCCTTCCTCGCCGGTTAATAACGTTACTTGACTATATTTGCGTTTATTCGCACGATTTGCTTCTTCTAACTCTTGCGCCGCCTGTGTCAAAGTGAGGCCAGGTCTGACTGTTGTACGACATACTGCAGCGGCATTGGAAAAGAGGAGTTCCGAAGATCCATTTTCGTTGGTCTCGTCGCCCTTTGCTTCCTCCTTATCGACTTTATCAGAACTTTCTGCATCGTTTGCAACCGTTACACGTTCTTTCAAATTTTGACCAAACACGAAGGTAGGCGTTGAAGCACTCGGCGCCACTGTACTATTTACATTGTTCTCATTATCCTTTGTGCTAACACCCAGTGGCAAAAACTTGGGCTTTGTTTCCTCTTGAGGCTTTTCCTCAATTTCGGATTCATTGGACGCTTCACTTTTATTATGCTGCTTCAAAGATTCACTATTTTCCGCCGTGGAATTTTCTGTCACTTTCGTGAATGGATTATGGAACTTTGCTGGTTGTAAAACTGTCTTATTAGCAGCACCTGAACAATTTGTAATTCCACGTAATTGCGGCGGCCTCAATACTGCTGGTTTTATTTTGTTTGACACTGCGTTCGAGAATTCATTAACTCCAAATGAATTTCCAAATTTCGATGCAGCTAGAACAGGACCTAGAAATATATAAAATGTATGTATTTGTACATAACTACACTTGCACATTGTTTTATAAAATATATTCAACTTACAATGTATTTTGTTGCTTGGTTTGGCTGGGGAAGATGAGGACTCTTGAGCATTATTTTCTGCCGAATGACTTTCCATCTCTTCTATGATAAGTAACACGTTTTTACCAGTTATTGAAAGGTTGTGTTAATATAATTTGTATGTCTCGCTTAAGCGTCTGAATATCTTATCAATACTTAAGATACTAATCTAAACAAAGTGTTTGAGATTTATAACCTATACTCATAAAACATACACTATTCGAGTAAAACGAACAGAAACCTTCAGCACGTTCCTTATTACGTTCATCGAGTATCCAGTGTTGCATTCCAATAATGCATCTAATCCATAAAGTATATATTTTGTAATCAGTAAGGTAGAAGTCTGGAATTACCATTTGTCGAATTTTCGGAGGAGTTTTCCGGAGAGTCAGCGGGTGGATCAACCTTTAGCGTGAACGGTGGGCGATTTGTGTCCTCCTTGCTCTCTAGACACAGTACAAATAAATAATTAAAACAATTGTTAGGTTCAGTTACATCGTCAATCTGTCCAGGACTCCCGTAAGTGGAATCATCTTGGGAAACGTTTCGTAACTCGTTACATCGATAAGGCAATGCATAGAGTTGCCGATGTATCTTAATTAAGTAACTAATATTATCGTATCACACTGTATGCACAGTATCAACATGTTTTTATACGTAGAGAACTACAAAACGCACCCTTGCAGTCCGCCATTTTTTACGGGGAAATGAATGCGGATACGTGCTACCACCTATCCGATTTTCCGTGAAACGTGAATTGTTTAGATGTCAGCACATGATCGGCTGCAACTGCAATTGCAAACGTACATTTATTATGCACGGCCTAAGGAGCGTCGTGTCTAAATTTGACTTTGCACCAACGCATCTGACACTCACATTTGTTATACTTCCATAAAGATCATCCCACATAGGAATTAATTTACATTTTCTACACATATGTATGTTAAGCGCATTTATATTTTTAATCCGAAGCGTAGTAGAAGTCAAGAGGAAAATTTTTACACTTAATTGGAGCTGCATCTTGATGCTGCAGTCAATGAGACTGAAAATTAATGATCTCAAGATATTTGTAGCGAGCAATAATAGAATACGCGCCTCTGTAGGCTTCCGATAATGATGCCGATGAGAAAAAGTTTCAAGGATGAGAAATAAAAAATTGAATATTTTGTAGACGCGTTTAGCCATCGTGCAATTATCAATCTCCAATAAGAGAATGTATGAATCTAAGAATTCTCCACGACATTCAACCGTCATCCCTGCAAAACGGCGCCTATCGACAAAATTCCTCTCAACGCAACGCTTATACAGCCACGCTCCGTAGATCCCGATGCATCGTCGTTACCTTCGATAAAAGGAGGACCATGGCGCATTGATTTTTTTTTTCTCCTTTCGCTTTGTCGAAGATCTCGGCGTCATTCCACAGCCGGTTGTTCCTACACCGTCGTATTCTGCACTCTTGCAGTTCGCAGGTTTAAAACCGTGGGTCCGCGAGGCATTGTGTCTTGCACGTACCTCAACGAGCCATTCATCGGCGCAACGTTGCACGAAGGTCAGTCCTTATGCGTTGAGAGTCACTTGAATATCCCCCTTGGTAATTGGTCGCGCCAGCAGGTTCCCCCGGTCCAAGATTGGTTCGATTTCTTTCATCCAATCTGCGCTGAATGTACAGCTGTAGTGGTAGTCCTTCCGTACGGGCACCGATAGATCGGAAAAATAATATTTCTTAGTACACTTCAACCGTGCAACGGTCGGTGGTTGAGTTTTCGTTGATCATGTCTCATCAGACCGGAATAAAAGGTGATTATGGAATTGAAAATATTGCAATACAGCATCGAAACTCGCGTTAACCTCACTTATCCGTTGATTTAGTGCCAATATTGTAATTGCTGGTTATTTTTAGCGAACGATGCACTTAAAAAGTTATTCGCCAAGTGCCGCGACGGGAAAATACGTGTATTGAAGGTGTCGATAGAGAATGGTAAGTTTTGATTATCTTTGAATCTGTGCTTTGGGTGTCAATCTTATGCTGGATGTATTGAGGCACGATGAATCTTTCTCTTTGTCCTTTGTCGTTTCGTAGAGGAGCTCACGCCGGCCTCCTCTGCCAAACCAATAAATAAATGGCAGGACGATTATGACAAGCTGGTAAAACCCTTGATCGTAGAGAATCAACCAGCTTATATCCTTTATCGGCTTGACACTAAGTCGCCGGATTCAGGATATGACTGGTTGTTCATTTCGTGGTCACCCGATACTGCGCCAGTACGACAGAAAATGCTCTATGCATCCACTAAGGCTACCCTGAAACAAGAGTTTGGTACAGCGTCTATAAAAGAGGAATTGCATGGCACTGTGCCAGAGGACATAACGTTAGAGGGTTACCATAAGCATAAAAGAAATGACGCTGCTCCAGCACCGTTAACCACTGCAGAAGAAGAGCTGGCAGAACTTAAAAAAACTAGTGTTACCACGGACTACAGCGTGGAAACGCGACACCAAACATTGAGCGGTGTAGCGTTTCCTGTAACGGATGAGGCTAAACAGGCGATCACCGAGCTAGAAGCAGGAATTCACGAGTATGTCCAATTGAAGATAGATTTGGATGAGGAGAAAATACACCTGGTAATGGCCTGCGATGTTTCATTGGACAAATTGCCAACTAAAGTTCCATCAGATGCTGCCAGATATCATCTTTATAATTTTAAACATACTCACGAGGGTGATTACATGGAATGGATAGGTACGCAATGAAGATTCTATTACAGTTTGATGCCTTATTTCAAGCAGTTTTTATTTTTGTGAAATCTTATACGAATAATGAGTATTGCTCTGTTATAGTTTTTATATATAGTATGCCAGGGTACAGCTGTAGCATCAAGGAAAGAATGCTGTATTCTTCGTGCAAGGCACCACTTCTTGATTTTATTCAATCTTTGGGAGTAGCCATAGCGAAAAAGGTTAGTACTTATTTTTTATTTGAACACTTTCTCACTATTGCACAAATATGGGTTCATGTTCATTTCTTAATTATTTTTGATGTGCTTAGCGTGATTCTCGAATAGTGTATTATTTGTTTTGTAATAATATATATATTTTATAATGATTTATAGGATTATAGCGAAATAATAACCCATGAACTATAGTCTGCTTATAATATATTTATGCTAATTTTTCCTATAGATGTAGATTTTCCTCAGTAATCATTTTCATACCTTTAAATTTTCTTTTTTGCTTCGTTTTTCATTACTCTATCTAAAGCATGTATGCTGAACCATCTATAACATTTGATATTTATGCTGCGTAAAAATACCTAGTCAATATGTATTATAATATACATGACTGGCTTTATGTTTGGTAAAAGGATGCGCTGCTTCTTCTAGTTAGCAGGATCGGTCATTGTTTATTTTTATTTTATATATATGGTAGTGGGTAATTTGAAGTATTTTTTATATAAATGCCATCAATCCCAGTTGGAAGTAAATAGTGGCGAGGAGTTGGCAGACATGTTGGAAGATCCTCCAACCATTAAAGAAACAGCTGCAATAACCCCCGCAACTCCATCGACACCTTGTGCTCCTACTCAGTCTATACCCGAGAAAAAGTCAAAGCAGAAGCGGTCTTGTGTCTTAAGTTAACCGGTTTGAAGCTTTTTGTCTGCCATTATTCGTGAATGCTTTTTACATATTAAAGTATTTTATGATGTTTTATACATCGGAAATCTTCCTCCATAAATTTTGAATTTGTGATAGTACGATATTGACATTGAATATGTTATTTAATACGAAATGATATAATGGGTTTATGATATTTCACGTTAGAGCATATAGTTATGCGTGTTCTGGGGTACCTTAGCGTGATCTGAAATTTACTACACCTTGCAAATGTAAATTTTCATTGATTAGCAATATTTATCACTATTTAGTATTAGTTGGTCAAAGTGATACGTATACCTATGTAGCAAGACAGAGTAGATCAAACGGAGTATTTTTCTAAATTTTAAAGGCAAAATTGTCACGTTAAGCTTTTATCAAAGCGGCATTATGATTACGAAAAGTCAGTAACGAGAACAATTCCATGAGATACAATTCCTGTTGACTCATAAGCTCTGTATGAATAACTGTTCATTTCTAGTAAGAATAATATTAAAATGTGGGTAAATTGTGTTTGATGTTGAAAGTGAAGCCTTCACCTGGATTTTGTCTTTGACGACAAATCGCTTTGTCGGGTGTGTCAGGATCCTATATTTTTCAAAAGTAACATTGTTTATAATTGTGTACTAACTTGAAACTTCTGTTTATATAGTTCCTCAAACTTATGTATTTCATAGGTTTACCTTTTCCTATATTTTAAAGCTTAGATGTTTTTAGATGATATACAAATCCAGTATCTTGACTGTCGAATTAGTTCCTAGTCTTATAAAAAGTGATATGTATATTTGTAAGATTTTTTTTTGTATTAACTGTGTTAGGAGAAATCTGAGGGCTTGACTTTCAAATTTATTCAAACATTTTTATAGAGCATAGCGCCATAGGGTAGAATGGTTTTAAGAAGCATCTGTGGTAACCACCATAACGTATGTGATTATTAGAGAGTTAGGGAAAATTCCATGTGCTCTAGCTAGCTGATGCCACTCACCTAACTTCTCTGCGTATTTTAAAAACAATGGTAATGTAACAAATAAGTGATAGATGTGCAAGTACCACGCCATTGTGGATATATTTTCTTTTGCACATTGTCATTTTAACTACAAGCTAGTGATAATGCTAGTTACTTTATATACATATTAAATTATATATCATGTTCTATACTACTGTAAATGATACAAAACATTAGATTCCACAAATACATGTATGATGTAAGACTGAACTTGGCAAGTCCCATCAGCTGTATAGCTTTGTGGTTACATGAGAAAATTGTCAGGATATATATTTGGCGAAAAGTGTGTTTTATTTTTGATATATACATTATGTACTCAGAGAACAAATGTATTATTTCTATGATATACATGTTTCCTAGTAATTTTACATGGAAGAAATTAAGCAAGATGACAAAATATTGATGGCAATAACAGGCTGTGTATCGCATTATTTTTGTGTACTTTTCATTACACTAAAAGTAAAATGTACTAAATTTATTAATATTCAAGCATAGAGTTCCATGGGTCTTGAAACCATGAAACTTTTCAACTTGTGTATGAATATGAGCATATGGCAGGTGGGACTCTAATCTGATAGCCAGCAACATGATATTTGAGAGGCATTCTATTTTTTGTGATCTGTATTTTTTTAACTCTTGTAGCTTTTTATAAACTTTTTAAAAATTTTCGTCCAAAACACAAATGAACAAATTATTGAAAGGGTTTGGCCTAATTTTAAAGAAAATACTAATGCTAAAGTGAGCCAAATTCTTGATATTTGCTTTCACAAAAGTTTTATGAGGACATTATCAGTAGAAGATTAATATATTTGAATCACTAAAGTGATATCATTATAATGATGAGTATGGAACAAATATTAAAATTGTCTCGATACAATATACTCACTCAACGATTTTATGCTTGTTTTTCATTAGTAGACTCAAAGCTTGATTTTTCCGTCTCCAAGTATGGGACAGCTATGGACGTTTAAATCATACGAAATATATATCTTAAATTTACAATGCAATAGCAAACTCAATTTTTTATTGGCTTGCAACTTAATATCTTGAATAATGAGCTACAAAATTACCATCTTATTTTTGATACCATATTAAAGACGAATCATTTTGCGTCTTTTACTTATTTCCACTTTCTATATATGATACGTTAACATAGTACTCAGCGCACAATATTAAATTGTGTAATAGCAATGAAAACAGATGATAAATGAACTGCACAATGCTCAAAGCTATATAAAAAATTGTGTTCTTCACTAGATCATGACGCACATATTAGCCTGGTCATATATTAATTACAAGATATTGTACCAGGCCTATTCTGTAAGTTCTTAATGTAATTTTATTTCCAAGCTGTTAATACATAATTGTAGATTCATTATGATCAAATAAATTGTATATCTTGCCAATATTAAATATGCTACACACAATAAAGCATTATGCGATTTAATCTCATAGTTTGGTGTTTCAATTTATATCAAACATGACAATGTATAAGAACTTTTACCGCATAATTTTAATACATCATTATATGTGTGAGAGTTTAATAGGCTGCTAAGGACTGCATGGTGAATCAATCCTCGAATGGGTATGTAATTATTGTTAAGGTTCCAAAGTATTTATTCAGCTTACAGAATAGGCCTACTAAGTTAATCTCTAATTACTATATTTTAAATGTAACAATGATTGACTTATTAGATTATTATCAGCATAATTAACGATTTTCGATATTTTTACATGTATAATGTACTTTTCCAAAAACTCACCAATCTTGTTTTACTGATTATAATTCTTACATTTTTTAACGTTACACTATAATTATTCTTTAAACTGTGTTGATTGTGTAGCTTGAGATAGGTGATGGAAGAGAGCTTACGGAGGGATTTTTTCAAGAGGAATTACATCCAAAAATCAATTTGTACCAACCAAAATTTGCGAAACCCAAGGGGCCACCAAACAGAGGTGCAAAACGTATAACCAAGGTTCAAGAATAAGCAACTACCGGGCAAGAAATTTAAATGCACGTTTAAGAGATATATTATATTAAGATTCAAGCAGGGTCATTCTAGAGCATTAATTTCATATTTATTTTGATAAAATATATGCACACGTCGATATGCATTACTATTCCCGATTAATGAAAGTACTCATTTCATGATTTATATATACAGCTTTTACACGTATTTTAAGGTGCAAAGAAATTTTTTTGCCGTAATAGGCCTATTCTGTATGTGCAGTATTATACTATATATTTCACTATTTATTTTCTCTATTATGAATTATATTTGCATTAAATAGGTATGATATCGTACCCTATTTGTGAACTAGCATTATAAAATCGAGTGTGCAAAAATTTGTGGATAACAAACGGGGATTATCTGCTGTGAATGTTTATTGTTGAAATAATAATAGTAGAAGAATTGTACGTTGTTTATTTCTAGAAAAATAGTCTACATAAAAATGTTTGATCAACTACTAGAAATTCAAATATATCGTGTTTTCTTCTTTTCATAAGTCTTAGATTGTGTGTACGGTATCATTAATCTGTTTTTAATAAACTATTTAGAATGCACATTGTGTGTAAGTCTGTATTTTTTATAATTATAGGGAAGCATGTTACTCAGTTTTTATGGTTAGTATGTTAATTTTTTTAATAAATTGAACAAATGATTTATTTTGGTTTTAAGAAACAAAACGGGCAAAACTTGTGCTACTGTACATGTATTTCAAATATTAACTGTTATATACAGGGTATTACTTTTCGTATTTGATGTATATATTACATTAAAAACTGTGTAAATTACTACAATCACATATTTGACATAAATTGACTGTTTCTTATTGTCAATTGTTAACTATTTCCATTGCATTCTCTTTCTGCATTTTGTCTTTTTCATTGAAGTCATATAATTGTTTTAAATCAGCTGCTGTTTCTGTATCTATATTTTTTGCTTTTGCTTCTTTCATTGCCCTGTACAAATTTTAAAAACATATATGCATATGGTAGATATGGATACAATCCTTCATGATTGAATTATATCAAAGAAAATGATTTAATAAGTGATTTACTATTTGGTTAAAGTTTTCCATTAAATATGTTAAGTAAATTTCATACGTTTCTCTATTCTGTATCCATTTTTTGTTTCTGTCCTGGTAATCATCTAGCGACATTCCTGCTATGGCCATTAGCAATGTAACTAATGTGCCCCCAATGGTACCCAATGTAGCACCCACTACTGTACCAGCAATAGATCCTTTCATACCTAAGGACAGCTTAAAACAAAGTCCGGTTATTCCTCCTCCAATGCTATGATGCACAATTGAATGTTCTCCTGCATATTTTGTCAAACATGTTGTTGTACTCCTAACAAATATTAAGTTTATATTATATTTGAAATAGCATGAAAATATCATTTGAATAAAATTCAATATTTTTGTTCTTACATGTATATGAAACAAAAAATGGCTAACTTGCTACCAAACTTTGCACCACCCTTTGCAAAGCGCACTATAATCTCCCTTTGCAATGCTCTCTTCGCTTCAAGGTGACTATTAAAGAGCGTTGCTTTGTTATTCTTTATAAATTCTTCCGTTGCAAAACCTGCAGTGCTAAGTCCTCCCACAATCAGACCTGTTAACCCTCCAACGTATGTTACATTTAATATGGTCTGTAGTTCTTTGGAAACTTCACCCCTTTCACTATATAACAATCGTGTACATAAAAAATGTATTAATGGCTACATTAAGGAAATTGATCTAAGTTTCATATATATTCATATACGTGCACAGTTAAAAATTGTTTTAATTTATATATATGATGAAGAATAAATCATCATACTCTGGTTTGACTATCTGCATTATCCTTTGCATGCCGCTGTCATTTGGCTTTGCTGATTGATCAACGATATCATGGCCAAACTCAACAAATGGAAACAACATTGATAACGATCCTCCCTTTAATGTACTGTACAGCATTCTTTTATACATGTTTGATGGCGATGTACGATTTCTTCTTTTTGTTCGTAGTTTAAAATTTGACTATTACTGTAAATAAAATCAATGTTTCAAAATATCAGTGATTACTTCCAACCATGTGCTTGATAATCTCCAATATTTGCAAGCACTGATCTGCATTATCTTTTTTCATATTATATGTTAAACAAATAGTAAAGCATCAGCTTAAATATTTCTTATTTGAAATTTAATCTGAACTAGTACATTATGATCGGCCAATCGAGGTTAACTCGAAACGCGCACTCGTGTTTGAACATCAACCTATTGCAGACGACAATCTATCGACTCTACTTGAGAAATCGACAACTCGTGAATCGATTATAATTCGTATCGCCACCAATGGCGCTGTAGTTCCGTTGGTTTGATTCGAAAATTCGGTTGTGCGATAATTATTCATTTTGTTAATCTTGTATTTAATATGCATTTTTTAAAGATCCTTGCTTACAAGCTACGATAAAAAATTCAACACACTTTTCCGTAATTATGACGTACTTCAAGTTTTTCGTTGTTCCTTGATACAAGGTCGATGACAATTGGTACCGTAAGTAGCACAATTGTAGCAACATTTCTTTTTAAATTAAGGAGTTTCATACTTAATTGAACTACTTTTTTCTCTTTGTGCGCGAACTTGCTTAGAACCTATTTGTAACGGATATAATCCGTCTTGCGTAAGGTGGAGACGCTTTCGAAAACTGATCGAACTCATCTATCTTTATTAAACCATAGATAGATGTTCAAACTTTTCCCAAGAGTACCGATAGAAGACGATTCAAACTAATCCTTAAAATACTAGACCAATGAGCGTTTCTGTAGAATTTCCCCACTCGAACTATACTCTACTTCTCCTATAACTTAATATTATAAAAGTAAAAAGAAACTCGTGTATAATCAATGAATCATTCCACAACGGTGCAGTAGCCTTTTTATAGGCCAGGAGCCTTGATTTATAATAATCTGCACATACAGAAAGGAACGGTAAGTGACTTGGAGCAAAGCACATAAATATAACCTTACCTTGGTATTTCCGTGAGTCACGGATGATGAGTGAAAGAAATCGTTTCCTATCGCGTATTTTGTTCATTGCTTTTTTTCTATCATTCCCCTATATTTTCCTCATAATAATTCTGATTTTAAAAATAGTATGAAGATTACAAGGTATACGTCAGAAGCAGAACAATTAGTCATGGTCACGCGTAGGTCGCGTACGAGTCTCACGGCCCGAAGCAAGAGTCGCCATAAAGAGTTGGTCGGCCAGGTGCTAAAACTCATCTCCCAGGGAGGATAAACGTAGATGCGGATGGGTGGAGGAGAAGAAAGGCCTCCGTCATGGGAGACGGTGGAGCGCATTGAAGGATATTGCAGCGCCGGCGTGGGATGGCCTTCTGACGTAACGTCGTGGTTACGTCAGAGGGTGGCTACGGCACGCAAGAGGGGTAGTACGCGTGGGCGCCATGGAGGGTGGCGGCAAGGCGAGGGAGGAGAGCGCGAAGCAGAGGTTCCCAAACTGATTTGCTCCACCTTCTAATACGAAAGAATTGCTCAACAGCCCTCCCCGAGAATCTACCTTTTTTAAATGAACAAGCAGGAGGACGTAACAGCAAATTTACCTAATATTACGTATCTGTATCTTCATCTACATCTTAAGATACAGTAAGAACAGATGTCGTTAGTAATGCATAGTTCAGGAGCTTCTTACGCCCTTCAGGGACAATTTAAATTTTATTTCATAACCTCGCTCCCCCTCTATCCTATCTCAGATCCCCTCTTGAATCGTTTCAGCCGCCACGAGGGGGCGACAGCCGCCATTTTGAGAAGCACTGGCGTAGAGCGCGGGTGGAACGTCAATAGGAGAATCCTTTGTCCGATTGGTGGGGGGACTGTCCGAAAAGAGGGGCGAGCTTTCAGGCCCGCGAGCGAGGCGGGATAGGAACGCGAAGTCGGGGGGCAGGAGCCCGCATAGGAGTAGAAACACCGACTCTTTCCTCCAGATAGTCCCCGGAGTATCTGATCTTTCGACGGAGCTCCTGCACGCCCTTCCTCGAGCGACGATCGATGATGACTCGCAACGTCCACGGAAAACCCTTTGCCTCGGCCGACCCGAGCCCTTCGAGGAGCGTAGCGTCCTGTTCCTCGAGGGTGAGGCCCAGGCTGTTGGAACGCTTCATTGGTCGGCCACCTTGTCGTTCGTTCTCTGGCCCTGCCACCCACGCGGGTCAAAACAAGTCGTGTCCATTCAACGGTCACGCAGCAGACATGGTCTAGATACACGTATCTAGATACCATAAATGGTCTGTGTATACCATTGAGCTCGTACCAAGGGGGGTGGGAGAGAGATTCGGAGGCACGATGCGGCAGGGGTGGTACGCTTGGTAGGGGTAACTAGTCGTTGTCGCAGGGGCAAGACACAGTGGCGTACGATTTCACGGGGGTTGGAAAGCCACGGGGGATAATATTTCAACCGGCGATTAATCGGACCTAACGATCCTTTCGACGGGCATATTATGAACGCTGATCGTCCCTCGCACCACCTTAGGGTAACCCCTAAATTCCCTCAGAACGATATTTCACCGAGGAATCTACTCTCGCATACATCAAATCCCCATCCACCATCAATATCGAAACTACATCCAAATACGAGCGCCATCGAAAACCAAACCCAACCAAAAACACTACCATCCCAAAAAAACAACCATGTACCCTCAAACCCAATTCATTCAGCATCATAGACAAACTAAACAACCCATACTCAAAATCATCCCTCCGCAGCAGTCCTGCAAAAAACCTCCCTTAAAAAAATTATCAAAGAATCCCTCGACGACCCCCCCGGGTGTCTACGTAGGTGCACAAACCGTGGATAGGGTAGAAGACTCTGGTTGGGATGGATCGGCTGGCGGGAGGGCGCGAAAAAGGGGTAGTAGTGGGCGGCGGGGCCTCTGGCGGGGATAACTCCACGGCCTGGCCAGAGTAGGGGCGCGCCTAAGGCCGAGAGAGAGGGAGAGAGCGGAGCGTAACCCCACGGCGCACCGCCGCCAGCCGTATGTCCCCGCGGTAAAATGTGACTCGGCCAGCACCGGGGAGCCGATGTGTGCGTGCGCGTAGGAGAGCCGTGCGTGCCGGAATTTTCGTTAGTCGAGGGAAAAAGGAGGAACGGGGCCTCGTAGGAGAGCAAGGGGAGGAGCCTCGCAGCGAGGAGGAAGACAGCGGAGAACTAGATAGGGATAGAGAGAGAGAGAGAGAGAGATAGAGAGACGGAGAGGGGGCGAAGCAGGGAGGGGGAGTCGAGGACGAGGACTAGGGCGGCGGAGTGGAGAGAGGCAGGAACCAGGCACCGCGATCTCGCCCACGGGAGGGTGAGAGGTGATTGGACGCTGGATCGCCGGCAGTTATCGTGGAAACGCCGAGCACCGACGTGAAAACCGCTCGGTAGCTCCCGCGGAAGGAGACACGACGTTTTATTCGCGGAGGCCTGGTAGTACGGAGGTAGAGAGGGACGAGAAAAGGGACGAGAAGTGCGAGGATCGAGGAGGAAGAGGAGGAGGAGGTCGAGGGCGCAGGGACAGGACGGAAGGACGAGGGAGAGACGGATAGATGGGGCCGTGGGGTGGAAGTACGTCGTGAGAGTATCGCCGAGGATACGTAATAGATATAGGGGACTGAACACATGCGCGGCTGCGTGCACGAGCTGCGAAAAGGGACGTTGTACCTGGCTTAACGAACATCGTTATTGTCCTCGTTGTTGTCGCCGGAGTTTACGCTCGCGAGGAGGCGGGGGAAACAACGGGGCGAGTGCGAAAGCGGGGCTCCCGTACAAATGGTCCTTCGCGCCCTGGAATAGTTGCGCGTACGGCGTGCGATATTACCGTGAACTGTGTGATTCTTTGTGTGCCCTGGAAGAGGAACGACGGAGATCACGACGACGGGATAAGAGCAGCCAAGGTGAGCCCCTTTACCCTATCTGCCTCGAGTACTTCCCTGAGGACGTTTTCTGGGAATTCTTGGGAAGCGCACTTGTAACCTCTGTCCCCTTCGTTGCGTTGGTATAAAGCTGATCTTGCTCTCGTGTCAATATACACCGAGGTTAGTGTCGCATCGACTCGTTGTCGTCTACCTGCTGGATCGTTTCGACGTATCGACGATGGTCCGTATATCGATGTTTTTGAACGTTACCCTCCGGATGACCGGTCCTGGCCGTGCTCGTGGCTCGAATTATGTCGTGCTGCGAAGCGTGACAGGGAGATGCGGCACGGAAGAAAGGGCACGCAATTTGCCTCGCTGCTCGCCGCGAGATTGACCTATTAAACTTCTGGCATTAGGCACCGAACCTTCGTAATTGTCGTTTGCTCGTAGTATATCGCCCAAAGTTTTCGACTCGTGGAAAATGAACGCGAACGTTTTGCATTCTAGTTCACCGATCGCCGAGGGTACTTCAGTTTATCGAGAGTAAGGCTTCGTTAAAAAAAAAAAAAAGAAGAAAAAAAAACTCTGCGCTGCTCGTTTAGAACGGGACAAATAATGGAGCATTTAATCGACGTGAAGCGGAACGGAAATTTCTTGACTCGCGAGATTATTGCGCAACGGGGTAAATTTTCTCCCGCTTTGGTAACTCTTTGGGGTGGACTACCGAATGAATAATATAGCGGAAATTGGGGAGGTTGTCGCGATGTTTATTCTATTTGGTACAATATTTCCAATTCATGAATTAAAGTAGTGGATATATAATAGTGTTTAAAAATATCGTACTTTTCTCTTCTGTATGCTTCAGCTTAGCAAAGTCCTTTGCGATTAAAGGAAAAAATTTGTGCTGCGTTTGTAGACTCGAGTTTTTCTTTTAAATAATAATGTGTGTGTATATTAACGCGCGAAATATTACCTAATGTATAATATACTTCTTTATTCGGTTTTATATTGTATATTCATTACGTGTTCATCGTTGATATGCTACTACAGTCAGTTAATTACGCGAACAAAAGCAATAGTTTGCTCGTGGATGTAACCAGATACGAACTGTTTAAATTACTGCAGTCTTTTAGGAATAATCGATCAAACGATAATAGCGAGATTCAAAAAAACTTGAGCAAATCGTTTAAGCAACTATCTTGCATTGCTTCTATCGAGCAATCGTTATCTGCCAAAGGTACGATAAAAGGCAACTGCAGACACGCGAAGATAGCTCTGTAGGCCGCGCTAATATTTAGCCCTATTCAGGACGACTAGGATATTTAAATACAAAAGGATCGATGTTACCTCGACGCCAAAGTATCCGTCCGAATGCGAAACATTCTCCACGATGTACAGCAAACGTGCCTTCTTCGATGTTAATCGCGAAAAATTGCTCGATGACCTTTAAAAGTGTCCAATTCGAATAATACACGGTAATGCAGTGTTGAAACTTACGTAAACTTACGCAACACATTGGTATATATAAACAATACTTCATGCACCTACGTTTATTCTCACGGAAACGATATCTCCTCTAATCAAACTCACCTAGAATCCTCTTATGCTCGCCCCTAATCCACCCTCGTTTTTTCCTTCCACTTTTGTTTGTCTAAAAACCGGTGACATTTATGCACGCGACACATATTTGTAGGCTTAGCTCGCGCAATACCTGCTCGACGGATATTCACCCATGCATCGTGATCAGCTTTGTAAACATAGATCGATGGCGTATAGTCTCTCAGCTGGAAATACATTTTCAGTAGTAATTTTAGCAGGACTTTATGACATTATACCGTGATATACGAAGTCATTTAGAAGTTTTTGTGGAACGGTCAGCTTTAACGAGATCGGGCCGGATTAATGGATTTATCTCCCTAAGCGAGGCGGACGCGGGTAAAGGTTTTTTTTTCCAGCCCGGCTAAAACACCCTTTTTAGCGAGTTGTTATGCTGATACATAATGAATGCTGCACGGCAAAAGCGTGCTGATACCGGCTAGTTATGCACACCGCGGATCTCCTGGTATTTCCATTAAATTTCATGCGCGTACGTGACACGCGATTGCTCCTAACTATACGTTGACAGCTTGATATTCATATTCCAGTAACGTCGACATTGTTCTTCCGTATATTTACCAATTGCTGAGGAAAGTATAGCGGTCTATCGTTATTCTCTTCTCATCGTCGATGAGCCTTTGCTGCAAGGTGGCGGATCGGAATATTTGGAGTGGAAATCGTTTTGACCACATCCACCGTGTCCACGATGATGTATTTTAGAGACGATATATACGAAGAGCGCAGGACATAAAAAGGCGAGGAAGACTCGTTATAATTTGCGATCGCTTAGTCAAGCTTGTGCAATGCCAAAGCCTTCTCGGGCCACGCAAAGTTTGCTATGTAAACTGTTATCCGGCTTTCCCTGTTAAACTGGTTATTTACCAACGTCCTACCAAAAGTTCTCCAGCTGCCCTTTCCCTTCGGCTACAGGACTGCTCTGCGAGAAGGGTTCACCTTTCGTACCCTCCTCGATGAAGGCCACCCCTTTTCACTTCATTTACTTAATTGCACGTGCCACGTTTCTTTACCCTCCTTTGCCTCTGTCCGGCACAGCGAGCTTTTCTTTGGGAATAAATAGAACGATCACCCGGAAAAATCACGAGCGGCCCTCCTCTGCGCGGTTTTATCGTGCCGTTCGCTTTACAGCACGATCGCTCTGCGATCTGCTCGAAATGATTGGGCGATAAACCGATTTGTACAAGCATCGACGCGGCTCATATCCCGTATTTGACTTTACGGTTATTGTAATAAAACGCAAATGTCGAACCCCTCCGACGCAATCGACCGAGTCTACACAACGTGTTTATTTCACGCGAGCCTGGACTATTCGTCGCGTAGGAAGTGCACCCTGATTACATTAAATCAGTGGACGCACCTTGAATTATGCATAACGTCGGACTTAATAACCTCCTCGTGCGGTATGTACGAGCCGAGGCGTGCTTATTGGATATATAATTCAACCACGCCGTTTTTAGTAGTAGAGCCGAGCATTTGGTCAGGCTTAGGACCTCGCGCTTGACCCAATTTCCTTCCTTATTGAGACCGAAAGATCTCACTGAAAATGGAATATCTTATTAAAATAGTTATGCCAGCGTGAAATTCTCGATATCGTGAATAATTTGCCTTCAGGTTTGTGGTCCTCCTTGACATGCTTACGGAGTGTTGCTTAATTCCCTCCTCGGTATATCGAGACTTGTTTGTAGGGTGTCTTAGAGGAGTTTCTTTTGCTCTATAGGTTATCGAGAAGACAGTTCTATCGGTGGTGGTGGTACTAGGTTCCCTGTTTTCCTCCTTTAGGACCAAGAACCGCCTTCTCCTCCGTTCCTAAGGATGTCTTTCTTAATTACACCTTTGCGGTTTAAATTTAGGTCGCTTCGATCCGCCTCAATCCGCGTCACCTTCGAACCCGGACAATCGCGGGGCTTTATGTGAGTTTTCAATCTATGCCTCGGGAGATCTTTATTTCCCAAGTCTCCTCGATCCCTCTCCTCTTTGTTTTACTTGCAAATAACGCGCCGCGGTGCGAGGCTCGCCGAGGCAGCACGTGTAAATTCCGGGGTCGATTGTTTTGCCGCGAATAAACGCGGATTCGTCGGGCTCCGCAATAAAACGCGGCGCACGGCTCCGGGTTATCTGAAATCGACCTTGGCGATTTACGCCCGGACGTAGAAACAATTGCGATCGTTGCGAATTATTACACGGCGCAAAATCACACGAGCCATAACCGCGAATGTTGTTCCCGCGGAAGTATTGTTCCCGATTAGCATATCGTACTCATACGGACGTGCCCACCCTTATAATTTACATCCGATTACTATCGCCAAGAACGTATTGCCCCTCGGTTGTAACTTCGCGAATTCTCCTCTCGAATCCGTACGCGTCGGCCATTCGATTCGGAGACCTTTGGTAATTCTGCGCGAGGGGCGGCTTTTAAATCGAGGGAAAAAGTCCGGCATTAAATCTGGATGGGAGAGAATCGCGCGACTGGCCTGTGCGTTCGCACTCTAGATGTAAGCAGGATAGCGTAGGGCGATAATCGCTCTATTTTATGGGCCTCCTTTATTAAAACTTCCTTCGTGCCCCGTTACGTCTGGCTTCCATGGCTGTGGCTGGCATTGCCGCAGATCGATCTGGAGAGTTCAGGGTTATCTTGTAAGGTCTCCTCTTTGTCGACGAGATACCGAGTTGCATATATCGCGCAGCTGTTCCACTTGTTTACCTGTCAGAGTCAGACGAACTCGGCGCCGTGGCGTTGCTGGCGATTATAAACCGCGGTGCATAAATGATCGCCGTTTAAATCTCGTAGTTCGCAGAGGCTAGATAAGGTCGTAAAGCGTGCCTGGGAAAAAAATCCTTCGAGATTATAAAAATTTGTCTAAATTATCGGAGGAACGAGGCGCTATTGATCTTGTATTTTTAAATTGGCGCTTTATAAATATAACGAGAACTTTTATAGAACCTTGGTTATTTTACACGGGTAAAGTAATCAAGGACTTTTCACGAAATTCTTATTCACCCTGCCATATCTAGAAATATAGCTTGAAAGATACTGTTTCGAATGACGTGACTTCGTGCGTGAAACTTGTGTTACGAGTAATGGTACTTTGCGTGCTGTACAAACGAAATTTCTCTATTGTGGAAGTAAAAGTGTCAGTACAGGTCTACGAATCTCTATTAAATACTGCCATTTCTCGATATCATGCTGTATCTATACGAGATAATTAGCGCATTGATCAGCCGACCCGGTTTCAAGACGATGGGCAAACTGGGTTAATTGCCGTATGTAATAATTACTTTGCCATAAACACGATCAGGATACTTAATACGTTCTAATATTCAGCCCGCTCCGCTGCTTATGCTTCCACACGCGTAATTTCTATTTTCGTGCGGGCCCTTGTCGAAGTAAAAAGAAAAAGGGAGGAAAAATACGTTACACCTTGCGCCGAGGTACAGAAATGAGTTCTGTTCATGCTTCGTCGAGATCTCATTCGAGGGTGAGATGTAATTCGCGGCCGGAAAGTCACGTTTCCTTCAGTTCTATTAAAACTTTCTGACGGCCCGTTCGGATCCCAGCGTTTTGATGCTCCGTCGAAGTCCTTGAAAAGTACAATAAGCGCCGGCACGTTTAAGCTCCTCCAACCGACAGAGGTCTAAATTTTGAATCGTCTTTTCTCTCTTTTCCTTTTTTCTCTCTCCACTCAACACGCTCATGCTCTTGACATTTGCACGAATGAAATCCATATTCGTGAATAGTGCTCGATAATTAAGCAAACTGTATTCAGTCGTAGCGCGTGACAGCGCGGAAATTCTAAAGCGCCAACGACATTCTCTCTCTCTCTCTCTCTCTCTCTCTCTCTCTCTCTCTCTCTCTCTCTCCCAGCCAACGTTTCCACTAATACAAACTTTCTAGGAATATAAACGGCGTCCGCTCGAATCATTCTCGGCGAGTTCTACTTTGGATTTGCGATAAAATTGGCCGCGGTTATCGAGAAATGAATAGCAACGCCCGTGTTTGGAAATCCTCAGGCCGATAACGCAGGTCGAATATCCGAGCAACGAAAATCGAGTTCCGTGCGAAGGGACATTCGACACGGCGCATTTCGCTTTGCGAAACTCCCCGACCTTTACTGACGGAAACGTCGTTACATCTGAAATTCCTTTGAAACCCGAATTCGAAGTGGACGCCTACTGCCGTTTAATTATCATGCAGGACCTACGGTCCATCGGACGTTGGAGCTGCTCGTCGAGGAGCGACGAAATGCTCTCGAATAACGACGTTGCACGCATTTACCGATTATACCGTAAGATTTGGAAGAGGCCATCTTTGATTATTAGACGCATTTTTAATAGCACTTTCTCAAGACGCAGCTTTTTAAACGTCCTAATATCGATTTTATTCCAAGGTCAGTTTGCGCAAGACAAAATGTTCTTTCTAAAAATACTCGATTGGAGCAAGATTTACGATAATAATATACGAAATAAGAGCGTGGAACATTGTCGAGGTTAGGAAGAAGATTCTTTGTCCGAACTCTATTGTCTGTACCCTTAGGATTTTCATTCAGCAAAGTTTGTTTCACGAACCGCAGTGTATGCTGGGATTATAATAAGACGTCGGTACGTGCACTTTCGCGCATACCTTATACCACTTTCCTCCTAACCTTCAAAAGCACCGCGCGCACCCAACTCGCCGAATTAATTTTTCATCTTACTTAAAGTCCCCGAGGCAAAACTCGAGGATAGTGCGAGAAAGGGCCAATTCTTAAATTTATTTTTCGCCATCCCTTCCTCGCCCAATGGAAACGAATTTACGCTCCGCGAAAGTTTTCCCGCGGAATTCGTAAGTAATTGAGGCGTGCCCGGGAGTACTTCGAAATTAGTTTGCATTCTATGGCGTGGCAGATAATGAAGTTACTTTTTCCACCTGGATAATACAGTGAGAAGTGGGGGGGGGGGTGGAGTGAGTGAGAAAGAGGGAGGGGGAAGGGTAGTAGTCGTTTTGGTATGAACTTCTATCTTACCACCATGCATGACCCAGTTTTCTTGGGGGCCGTGCATGCGGCGAAGCAATGAATACCTCGAAGTCTCGTCTAGCAGCCGGCACTTATCGTGCCTAATTGCTAATCACGAACATTACCAATCCTTCCGCGATTACAGAGCGGAAGGTGCCACGGTTCGGCCATCGTCTACTTTCCAAGACAAGCGTTACAGCTGTTGGCCACATTGTCGCCCTGGAATCGACCCGACGACGATCCCGATACGCACACGCGATGCTACTACGTTTATTAATCATCCCCACGATGTCCACGAAATTACATTCCCTTAACGATGAAACACAATTCCCAGAAACGATTATATTAAGATCCTGGAGAGATTATGTTAGTCGGGAAGAGGTCCCTTGAACGTGTCCCTTCCTTTGAGGGCGCGATTGGCAAAGATCGATCGTTATGTACTTTTTGCTTTGCAACGAATACCTCTGGAAACTTCTCCAATTATTTCCTCTTTTATCAGCTGTTCTCTGACCTTTCTATACTTACAGAATAGCAATACAATAGGAGAAACAGCTCGAGGATTACTTAACGATTGTAGAAAGACATGAGAACCGATGTGGATAACATTGTATTTATAAATCGTAACGTTATAATATTATAGCTCTTACAACAATCAGGTGTAACAGTAAGGATCACAGACGCAAAGCGTAGGACAGAAGTAATCTATCTTAAGAGTAAAGCAGTCTTAGAGGCGGACAGCCGCGTCGTCCATCGTAAGAAATATATATACAAGGCGCATAGGAATTCAATCATCCAAGGCCCTCAAACGTATGAACGTGTGTGCGTATATATGTGTGCTGTGCATAAAAAAATACGTGACTGGGCCACTGTCAAGGACACTGCGAGAACAGTCGAGTTTGGACAGTCTAGTTCGAAGAGTCGAGTTTAAGTCGCCGTAGAAGAAATACATTTATCTTACGAAAAATCTAGTTTCTTCCCTCATTGCTCCTCTAGACCACCACCCTATGTTTCACATATCCCACCTCTTACAATCGTTGTTAGCATCGTTCTCTTCCCGTGCCGCGAATACCGCTCGCAGGAAATTGTTTATCGTTACTTTCCTCTTCCTCGATCTCCGCGATCAGCGTATGAAAGGCCTTTGCGCCCATCCGTTAGAGGATCCGGATCGAAAAGCGTATATCGGTGCCTGTTGCTCTATACGTAGTCGCTTTCCACCGGACGGGGAGCCGACGTTGAGCGGTTTATCAGATATCGAGAATCGCTTAGAAAAGGGGCGGCTGCTTTGGAGCGATACCGTTTCCTCCTTTCCTTCTCGAGAAATCGCGATATCTTCGCCCTAATTGCGACCTCTCTGAATCGCCGATTTTCGTAGCAGTTCCCGTAACCGTTCCTCGCGTTTTTACGAACGTAAATCTGCCTGGCTGCTTTCGTCGAATTGCATTTTTCGCCCAGGGGATATCCGCGCTAATTGGATAGGAGGAAGATTGGCAAAGCAAAGTTTTTGGACGACGGATTGTATTCCTGCCTTCGTATACGCGTTTTTGTTGAAACGTGGAGTGTAAGGTTTTTGGGTTGGATACCGGGATGTTTTGACACCGTTGTGATGGATATAACTAATTATTTTCGAATTCGTATTAGCGTTTTGGATTTGTCTTTTTTTTAATGAATTTTATGGATTTTATTTACGTTAGATCGAACTTCTCATAATGCTTACATACGTTTTTTTGGCTAAGTTATTCAAATGTTCGATAATTGAAAGTGCCTATCAAGGTGTTTACTATTTGTTGGGAATTTTATTTCAGCACATTATCTTGTTATGCTCTCACGGTAGTTTGTTAAGCGCAATTCAAGGGCTATTATAGCTTAGCACGCCCCATCGAGTAATTCAATGATCCGCGGAAATTATAATCGGCTCTCCACACAGGGTGCAAAGGGTAATTTAAATTAATATTTGAATTTCACGATCCACGTTTGTGGGCAGCGGCAAATATTTGTAAAGTTCCAGTCGACGCCTCGATCGAGTGGATGATGAATCTCGAAACACCTCACGACCCCCGTATTTAATGTTTACCTGCGGGGATCGAGCAGCGCCGCTGCGCGATGCAAATCCGCTAACTTCTAGAGCAATGCACAGTAATTCCTAGTCGCGATGCTCGAGCCATTACCTCGCTAAACCGCATCGTCTCGAGAATCCTTGATCAATGCGCAGGCGCGGTGTGCGCTGATCACGATGATCGACATATATCGATCGTATCCATGACGATGTACCAATAGTAATTGCATATACACCTCGACGAGCTCTTCGATCTTCGACGCGACGAAATTTCCCCCGAAATCGATTCATTATCGTTTGCTTTAACAACGCGCGTACACCCAAATCCATCAGTCGAGTGTCCTCGTGACACGAAGGGCGTTAAGGACCTTCAATCTCGACCGCCTTTTTCCCACCGCTTCCGGAGCAAAAGCCCGACCGTTGATCCCGTAGCCATGATTAGTACGAGCAGCGCGCTGCAAGGGCTCCTATCGTCATTCCCGCTGTGCTCGACCCACATATCTCAGTTATTGGGTATAAATATATACATGCGAATGGCCCATTGTGGCCCAGGAATCCGCGTGGTCGTTACAGCGGATAGGAATCGCCTGCTGGGAGCACCCCTCCGTTCCGTCAGCGTATAGCCGCTAATAAATACAGAAGATCTCGCAGTGGCTGCTCCGATTCTCCGTAGAGGCATTGATAAAAGGGAGAAATCAACGTCGGGGGGAGAGGAATCGTCGAGTACAATGCCATTGTTGCGCGATAGAGGCTCTGGGATATTGTCAGTCCGGAAGGGTCCAAGTTGACCAAACCGATAAAGAGACTCGCGGAAAGGTTCTCGGAAGGCGCGAAGGATGTGCGTTCATGCTGCGCTTTTCACCCCATATTCGTATTCCTTTTTCTTTGCAAAGTGTTTACTGGTTACGGAGGTATTCTACGAAGCATCAATTTTGTATGTGAATGGGTGATTTGATCGTACAATCGGATGAAACTTGATGGAATGTATAAGGACATATATATATACATACATGAAACTTTGATGGAATGTATTAAAAATGTAAGATACTATATGCATAACGACATATAGTAGTTCGAGTTATTACTGTACTTCATTCACTACTGTTTATTGGGGGAAATGAGAAAAATAAGAGAGAGAGAGACAGTGACGGAGGATGATTGGATGCTGAGAAAACATGGCGTCCGGTCAGAGAAAGAGGACGCGTGAAATTTAGAATAAGTTGTTTAGGATAAGACTATTGGTATAAGAGCGTACGAGAGTTCTCGTAGAATGTAAGGTAGGAGTATAAGTGTAGGCGGTAAGGCAAGGAATATGAAAGAGGTGGTGGTATTGTATTAATGGAAGATTGTAAACGACTGTAACCTCGAGGGGAAAGGTTAATTAAAATACATATATACATACATATATACACTTACCACTGTTTACGCTTGTTACTCTTCGGGCCATATTTCATCTCTATGATGATCAAACGAAATAATCAAATTTTCTGGAAGCAACTTCGAGTTTTTGAGGAGGCAATTATGAGCGATAAACGGTCCCCGAGCGTGCGTTTATTTTGCCCAAAGACCATTCGTGAGAATCTTAGGCCGAAGTTTCTGGCTTTATCCAGGCATTCGACTATCGAGGGAAACCAACAGCCGTGAACGTTTATCAGAGGGCTTTAATACGCACCGCATTAGTTCTTCTCGCGGCACGTATAGAATGTCGTGGTCTGGATGTGGCGGATCCGTTTATCAAAGGCAGAGTAATGAAGCGCTTTGCCCTGTGTACGATTCGCGCGAGCGTGACGCGATTTTATCCCGAATTATGTAGCTGCGTGGTCGCAATTTCCACGACGAATTACGGCTGCGCGACCAGTTTCTGGAAATGATGTACTCGAATAAAGCATTCTACAAGCGATAACCGTAACGCGCCTGCAAGTACGTTTTGCTGACACTCGATGATTGATTAAATTGTTATCGATGTCTCATTTTCCGATGTCAGTGGTCGCGCGAAGGTACTTGCCTTATGCTTTCGAGAAAAAAAAATTATATATATA
>JBCFXI010001948.1:0-34558 GCA_038496175.1 Ampulex compressa | reverse complement strand
TATATATATATACATGTACTTATAACTGCAGCATGAATTCTACATAGACACACAGTGCTTTGAGGTACCCTCGCATTTTGGGCTTGCCTGCAAAGCGATCGATGAGTAGTACGACGTGCAGAATTCCAATATCCGCAGTGAGCCGCGATCGGAATTGAGCGTGAGCCTTTTACACGTACTTTGAATCGCAGTTGCCCGACTTATGGCGCGGTGTGCATCAGCAAAGCGCTATTGCAAGGATCGGCCACGATCTTTGGACCGGTCCAGTCGTCTCGCAGCGCTGCCAGGCGAGCTCGAAATGAAATTCGTGCGGGCGAGCACGTACCGCGAGGATTTCTCTGTATGCTCGCACGCTCGTTATCGCGCGCTCCTGCATTCATGGCGCGCGCTTTTCCGGAAAATCGAGCCGCGCGTGTATGGACGAGAGTGTCTCCGCGCTGATCCCCGGTTATTATCTACTCGCCAGCTGCTGCTTCGAGGGTAGATCACCGAGATAACCGCGGAGGCAATGTGAACCGCGTGTAATGCCAGGAAATTCGTATTACTCCCCGACGATTGGGCGCGCGACGGTGTTTAAATCCTCGTTGCAAACAGCGTCGAGGAAGGATCCGACGTGGCGATGCTTGAAATATCATCGTAAATGTATAGTACGTAATAATGCCTGGTTAAGTCCAGCACGCGTCTTATTAACCGCTTTAGTGCCAGGGGTCTTTAAAAATCCGTGTCGGATAATTCCACGAAGCGCGACAGCGCTTTCTTCATTTACTTGCGAATAATGCCGCTCTTTTTTTTCATCGAAATACTGTTAAAAATAAACCTCGAGACCCAATGTGTTAAAGAAAGACCGCTAATTACGCAGGTTGGTTAGGATTATTTGAAAGAAAATTAGTAATCGCGAGAGGAAACTCTGATAGACTTGCGACGAGATACATTCGGAAGCGAGCGCTTTACGAATTGGCGATCTTTACCAAACATCGCGACACGGTTCACCACGAAGGCGCTGCGTGGCACTAAAACGCTCAAATTGCAAGTCCATTCTGCGCAGCATAAACATTCGGCTTTTTTATTCATCGCAGAAATTCTCGTCGCGATACAACGGCTACGACTTCGCTTTCGCTGATACCTTTGAAATTTATTTATCAGCCTGTTGTTACGCTTCAAGGAAAACCCGAGGAAGAGAGGAAAAAAAGTGGCGGGAATAGTGCAGATCCGAAATATAATTAATCATTATTTCTTCGTCATCCTCCTCGTGATTAATGACGCTTTACTGGTTTCGCGATAAATTCGGTCCGGGTCAGGGCGTTTCTACGTTTCGCTGGTAGCGGGCGTATCTACTGTCGGTGAAACGTTTTTCCTCGCTACCGAACGCTCTTATCTCCAAGGAACATTTATATTTACGACACGCTCCTTCGCGGAGAATCGCATTTGCCGGATGCCGCGGTAAACGATTTTAAAGCTCGAAATATGCGAGCATCGATATTGGGTACAAATGCTCCCGAGCAACGTTCGAGATTTTTTCGCGAGTTTCAGAAGTTCACCTCGGATTATAATTAATATCGTGGACGCGACAGAGGCGAACATCGATAAGCCGTGGGTTGTGCGCGATACTAATTATCGAGGAAGAGTGGCCGCTGTATCGAGAGGTTAAATCCAGCTCGACTCTTTCTCGTTTTATTGGCTCATCCGCCGCCCCGGAGCTCGACGTAGTTTCGCTTTTTCCCTATCGATTTTCAGCCGTCTTTAAGCTCATCCCCCGGCGGCTTCATCGCCGCTTCCGAGCGCGGACGGAAAATAATTTGACCTTTCGCCATTTCTTCGACGAGCAAAGTCGCGATTTCATTTCCACGAGGCCTCCTCGATTTTGCGCTGGGCGAAAGTCGCTGCTTCGAAGGAAAGCTTGGAAAAGTTCTCGACGGCCCCAAGGAGAAGTCGATCGCTCCAGGAGGAGACGGATGAGGTCGTCTTTTTGGGGCGCCCACGGGAAGCGTGGAATTCATCGAATTGGCCAGGAGCCAGGCTTGTCAATTACGAGGCACGTTGCGAATTTCGAAAAGTGCAACTCGGTTTCGCTCCTTGGGCCACCTCGATCGACGAGCGCAGTCTCTGATTGGCGGTTTGGAAAATCTTCTTGACTCGTATTCAAAAGACCTTTTGAATCGCTCCCTCGAGACAGGCGCGATTTCGATCGCGAATTTGCATCGGCGAATTTCCTGAAAGTCGTTCAATTGAGAAGACTTAATGAGAGAGGTTCTTCTTCTTGATAAGGAAACTTCTTATCTGCTCTTTCGTAAGATCCTTATTCCTCGTCCTATCGTTCCTCCGCCACTCTCGCTCCCCTTTAATTCCACGCTGAGACCGCGCTGACATTTGCAGGTACGCGAAATTGATTTACGCGGTCGCAGCCTCGTCGTTATTGTTCGCCAAATTAGCCAACGTTGTGCGAGTTAAGAGTATATTAAACAGCGACTTCGTTTTCCGCCTTGAAATTCCAATCCGGAGGATTCATGGGAGCTCATAGGCGCCTTAACGATGCTCCTCCTTTCACCTATTGTACCCTTCCATTTCGCAGAGATAACGTGTATTCCTTAACGCATTCCTTGACTATATTCCAAAGTGATCGAGTTTTACTCGATCCAAACCTATTGCTCAACGAACAATTTAATAATTTCATTTCACTACACAGGAAGTGACATTTATCGTACTTGCTGTACTGTCTTATACGAATAAACATTCTTCCATTGATCCTAAATAATTCCATCCTTGTATTATTTAATCTTCCATTACACCGCGACTTTACACTTAAACGCATAAAAATATTTCTCCATAATTCTTCTTCGAGTTTTACCAACTATAGTGTCTTAATATAAATAATTAACATAAAATAATATATATAATATTAATATATATATTTAATTATACTTAATATAAATATACTTAATATACAATACTTAATATAAAAAAATCTGTGGCTTAAACTTGATGGTGCGTTAAACACCGATTCTCCCCCTCCCTCGAAAATTTGTCGGTTTCATTCGCCCCACGAATATATAGATTCAAACTTACCCCCGCTTTCGGACAGCGGATGCACGTATCTTCTTCGACAAATCGCAACTTATCATCCAGCTTCCGCTCGCCCCTTATACCCCGAGAGGCCCTGCAAGCGCCTCGATAGACGGAGAAATAAACGGCGCCGCGGGTAATAAGCGGCAAGGTCGATCTCCTTGGCGACCTAAAATAGGCAAGGGCAGCCCTGGAATTTGTCCGAAAATCCATAAACTTGGCCACCGGCCAGGAGCCGCGACTCGTTACTTTCATTCTCTTTATCCGACATGTCGACATTGTTCCGCCCCCGGGGGCCGGAAGAAAGGACCTGCCGCCCGAAGCTTTGTTCCTCTCTCCCCTCCCCCCCTTCGAGGGGGTCATTTTTGGAGCGCAACGCGGGTAGCCTTTGACCGAGGCCTGCGCCGCCGTTTTATTTGCGCGACATTCATCGTCATGCTCCGTTTATTCTCCACGGACGCTGAAAGCGCCTCCAAAGCGCCGTGTTATTTCCAGGAGGGACTGTTCGTCCTTTTGCGCGAGAATCGTCGCGTGCAATTTGCGCCTCGCGGAAGGTATCATTACAATGGCGCTCCATTCCCTTTACGCGTTTATGCACGCGCCAGGGAGCCTGGAGTTCTCCCGGTACTGCTCGAAGTCGATGGCTAGGAACCTTACATCCGTCGGTTACGATGGAATACTTCTGTGCGCTGTCGACGTCACGCTTCCGCTGATCTTCTTAGAGGAGCGCGAGCAAAGCTCCGCGGGGACTCATGACCTGTTCGTTGAACCGAGCTCGTCGATCGTGTTTTCTTCCGCGAAAAGCGATCCCGCTGCGATTATGAGGAATTCCTGGCAATCGTATCGCGATACTTGCGTAACGCCTCTCCGAGAAGCGAGATTGGACGAGACTCGCGGCGTCTTGACCTTCCTCGTGACGTCCGCACCTATTCATCGCGATGTTCCCCCTTATCGCTCGCCAAAGGCATTCCCCTGGATCCTCCGAATATCCGACACATCTGAATTCTCGTCGCTACACTTGGGGGGATACTCCGTCGTTTCGCCTCTTCGGAGGATCGTGAATAATGAAGTGGAAGATAACGCTCTCGAATGAAGATTTATTAACACGAAGTGCTTTCGCGTTTTCGATGTTCTTAGTGACTCACGTTTAATATGCAGCCTGTTGTTGCGCGGTGCTGTTCGTGGTATAATTTACCGCGCGATTGCGTATGTAGAATGAATGCACGGAGTGCTGATTTTGTCTCTTCTACTTCTACGGTGATTTGTGTATATTTAACGCGTTGCTTTCGGACTTATTTTTGATTTCGACCAAGTATCGCGAGCGCATTACAATTTGCTGCTAACCTACGTTTTTATTAAGAATTTATAATTCTTATTTTTTTCATTTTTTATACTTTGAATTTAATCATTTTATTATCAAATTATAAGAGACAATTCCTTTTTAATTTTTCGTTTTATAAGGAAAATTCGGAAAGGGCCTGAATGCAAAATTCGGTTTGGGACGTATACGCTTCACGTGGCACGAAGCGTGTTAACGGAGCTCACGGTGCATAATCTCACGTTCGAAAGGCGAACGGAATGCTCCATTGTACAGAGGTGGAAATTTCTCGAGCTGTGCGCGCACCAAGAGTAGCGAATTACTCGATTATTTCTAGCGGCGTCTACAAATTATCTGAGAGCACTGAAGGGGTTAAGGAGCCACTTTCGTGGCCGGCATCGAGGACGATCTGCATTTATAGGCGTCGAGTTAGCGCATCGTGGTTTATTATTACGCGGCTCGTTCTCGTTATATTGAGTTTTCATCGCTGCCTGATGGATATAACCGTTACGATATGGTTGCATAACAGTGAGAGAGGTTCAATGTAACGAGATATTAATATGTCATTGAGCGTTGCCTCGCCGATGTGTCATCGATCGATCGATAAATTATAGCTTCGCTGTATACGTTTTTTCCCTTCCGCTGCTTAAGATCGACCGTGAGAATAACTCGCTTTACGCCTGATAGCGTTTGGTGATTCAACGTGAAATAAATGCGGAGCGCGTGCAGGTACTACGAAACGATGTACGACGAACCACGGACTTCGATCTTTGTTTTAGAAATTAAGGTACGGTTAGAGGATTCTGTGGAAGGTGATGCACGTATTCGTGGTACTAGTTGTCGGTTTATCCGATCACGCACTTGCTCATCATTTGTTTTTAATTCTATATATTCTATGTTCCTCTTGCTGCACATTGGTGCATTGGGTGGTTCTGTTGGGTTGATTCTATTGAGGAGCTTGCGTGAGAATCGCTTACCTGAAAGTGAATGATAAGAGTTCTTGAAAAATGCTGGAAATAAACAGAGTACGTCAATGAATCCAGAGAAATATATAATGATTAATATGAGAAACGTGAGATGCAATTGAGCAGAATAAATAAAGGTATGAACAGTAAGCAGGGAGATTAATATATAAATATAAATATAAATAAATATGAAAAATATATAAATTTACATATAATATAAAAAATAAATATAAAATAAAAATTGTAATATATTATATTATATATAAAGGGGAAAACGTTGGAATCGGTATGTATATTAAGATGAGTACACGATACGTATGGATATACGTCATCCTCTTTGCAATATACGATATCATTTCTAATTCCAAATAAACGAAGTAACTTAATCCATCTCCCCTTTACCTCGTAAATCTCCTCCCCACCCTTAAATGCCTCTGTTTAAATCCTCGCGAATTCATAGAACAATTTAAATTCCCTTTTCTCATGAAAAATAAAAAAAAACTTACAAATCCCATCTCAGTCGTACCACGACTTGTACTCGAACGTCATTCCTTCAAATTAATAAGCCTCCTCGACAGATTTCGCGCACCGCACATTTTTTTCCACAGTAGAATCCACCCATTTCCCACTTTTCCAAGCGCGCACGCACGTTAGCTTTCCCGAACTATTTTTACACGTTGCATAACGCGCCTCTCGCGCGGCTCCCCCTTTTAACCCTGTCCGGAGCTGATTACACGCAGGGTCGAGCGAGGAGCGGCGCTTAATAAGCCGCGCGTACGTGCACTCTTATGTAAACATCGCCCTCGCCTTCGTTATTATACGCGAGCAATCGGCGTGGCCGTGTCACTTAGCCTTTCACGTGTCGAGGCACGCCACTAGTGCGGAATCCCTCCGTACCTCGCGAGCGCGCCCAACAACGCCGCTGATTAACGACCTTAATCATACGCTCGTCATTCCGCTCCCGCGAATGAGTTTTTCTCCTTTTATCCGCTTTCGAGCAGCTCCCGATTCGGCCCGTTTATTATTCATTAAGGGCGAGCGGTTCCGGCTATCGCGGGAAGCAATTAACGGGGAAACGTACGAATTTATACCCCGCGATATCGAGCCGCGTCCGACGTACCCTGACCAAGTCTAACGTTTGGCTCGTGCATTTATTCCGGTTATAATTAGACCTTTCTGACGTTGATATGGGGCTTGGTCAACATTTTCTTGCGCCTCGTGTTTTGCTCCTTCCGCGTGTATATATATATCTTTAATTGTATTTTTTCCAGGGTCTTTTTACTCCTCGCTGCACGCAGCTGCGACTTTCAACCTTCTTGAAAGCGTGGATAGTATTGAGATGTATTGTCGAGGCTCCTTGGACGTGGAGTGTTTCTTTGGGCGCAGACATGATGAAGGATAATTGTTTTTGACGTTCTTAATGGTGATTAGATCGTGGAAGGTTGAACGAGGTATATCGGAAGGTCTCGAAGGTGTTGATGATTCGATGGCGCGTAATGTCCCGATTGAAGCAACCAGCTCGGCGTGCAAATATGCACAATCCGATATCCGTTTATTATCGTAATTGTTGTTTACCTGTACGGTTAATACGGTTGATGCGATAGTAATTTACAGTGTGGTCGCAAATCATCGCGGGACGAGCTTAAGGTATTCCGCCTTGACTGATGGCTTGCATAACGGGATGCACGGAAAGATCGCGGATGTTCCGGGCGTGGAGTAAGAGGGCTTCGAGATTATCCATGATTATCTGGCTATGACACCTTCGAAGCCTCGACGATACTCGCACATTTAAATCCACGGAACGACGTTCTTTGTATCGATGAACTCGCTGGTTACGAGTGCCTTTGCATGTAATGAACCCTCGATACATCACGATACATCGCGTATTAATGTGCTCCACGAAAAAAAAAAAAAAATCCTAAAAGTGCAGAACAACTTATCGAGCTATCATCAATATCACCGGTCCATATTTCCGTAATTTCAGTATTACGATGGATTAAGGACGTTTAACATAATGCAGGCATAAGATAATATTAATACTGACGCGGTGCGAGTGGCGGTAAAAAAAGTGGTCGAAGAAGATTGAGTCCGGTTATTTAAATTAATGACGGCACTTTGGGGAAGGAATTAAGACAAACGGGACACCGTGTACATGACGCGCACGATTTCAATGACAATCGTTGCGTGATGCACGCGGTCTCTCACTCGACATGCAACTACGCTCGGCCGACCATAAGTGGTTCACGAGGATTTATCGGTGTAGCTTTGCGCCCGAGACGTTCAAATATGCCTCGCGGAATGAAAACATAATCTGAGATTAAAGTAAGAGGTTCTTATCCCTGACTTAAGCCTCGCGAGTGCATCGTTAAATGTTATTGCACATTATGTCATTATTGGTTCGCATCCCGGTTGACATATCAATTCCAATGAATCCGGGGCAATAAATCTCCAATATCAAAATCAAAGGAGCCCCTCGCGAGTGTTCCTGCGTTATGTTCGCCTCGCTCAAAGTTCCCCAAGAAATGTATTCCCTCTCGAATAAGAAGTGCGCGAGACTCGTCCTTTTCCTCTCGGAGTTCGGATTTATCGTAATATTCGTAGAAAAGATTCATCTCTACCTCTGCGCCTAGCTCTTGCTGTGCCAATATCCTCGATATTTGTATCCCGATACTCTATCCGCACGCTCCCGTAATATCCCATGTCTTTGCTCCGCTCGTATTTGTATTTTTCGATGAGAAAAATTCGTTATTATATTTTTTAAGGCCGTGGCTTGAGCGCAACCGAGCGGTATGCACCGCTCCGCGCCCATTTGTATCTTCTTTGCCGGGGTTGTGTAACGCAGAACGCGATAATACCCGGCAAATAAATGACAGAGGTCTTCATTGCAGTATGCATTTGATTGCCTTGTGAATGACAGGTGCACGCACAGGGAACTCGGCTTACGAGTTTATGCCCCGGTTTTGTAACCGGTTTGCGCGAGACACGCTTTTTAGTCCAACTCCGCATTCGGTCTTTTGGTCGGACGTACTCATTTAATTATTTAGTACAATATTCGTGCCTTTCGACCGAAATCGTTATTCAGCTTTGATGCCTGTGTCGGCAACGAGAAGTAAGAAAAAGAAGTAAGAAAAAGAAAAAGAATTTTATATATAACAGAACTTCCCAACGGTGTTGTAAGATTTGGACGATTTTTTGTACGGTGTCATTAAAATTGTAATTATGAAGTGTGTGTATATATATTATTATTTTTTGTTACACATTTATTTATTTATTTTATTTACTTATTTGATATATTGATTTATTACATATTTATTTGTTTACATATTTACTTATGTATGCATGCATATATTTCTCGTCAGTCTCCACGAGAAATATTCCAAATCATCATTAACGATCATTACACATTTCTTTCATATCTACCAGGATTATAGCGCAATTATAGAGTATTTACGGCGAACAGCGAATGAGCGGATCATTTTCAAGGCTTGGCGCGCTTAACGAACATCATCCAGCGTTATTCGTCATTCATATCCCAGCGAAAATAAGCATATGCCCGCGATCGATGGCGCCCCTAAACGAGCGCGCATGAGAGATTCGCGGAAATCTTCTGCAAATATCGGGATTCATCGAAGGGATTATTTTTCGAATGGAAAGCCGAATGTCAGGGTTCGTTCATTCAGCTCCGGATGAGCGCACGGCTGCGCGGTCCTTGAGACGGAATAATCTAAACTCGAGCGCGTAAAAGCGCCATAAAGATTCTCAAACAATTCGAAATGGCCTTTTACGATCGATAAAGGCCAAAGCAGTTACACGTGCCGCGCCGCGGAAACTTTTACCCGCCGATCGGGAAATTTTTTCGGCCCCAACCTGGCGGAAAAAAGAAAATCCGACATAAGGAATAAGTTGTGAACGATTATCGTGGAGTTTACGATCGTCATGCAGCTTCTCCTTCTTATATGTCGACGCACGTCAGTGCCCCCGACATTTGTTGAATAAACGAGAGATAAGCCGCAGTCATTCTGGACGATCGAAACGTCCGAAGAAGTTATCTCGGCTGGCATTTAACGCGCTCGCCGCTGGGAAAATTAAGAACGCCCTGCCAAAGGTCCGTTTCTTCAAAGAGAATAGCAAGCTAACTTCGAATTCAGCATTCGGTAGCTGCTATTTTCAACTGACATTTGTGATGTTTTAAAGAAAAGGAGGGAAAAAGCCAAGATCCTAGTCTTGCTCGCAGTCGACACAAGTAATTGTTATCGATGCAAGTTATCGATGCAAGCATCAGAAGCAACTGTCTAATCGCATCGTTTGATCGTAATCGGTTATATAGTTACTTAAGCTAGGGTCAAGATACTTGGATTGCCAAGCTGCATCGCGTCTCTCTCTACCTTAAACATTAACACTAGAACCACCAAACCAGTCGAAAAGACTGCTCAGTCATTTCTCTGAAAAATCGTAACACTTCGTGACGATGAATTGTTTGAAACTTTCCACAATTTCCATATAGTATTTAGATCACCGTATTGATTAATCGAAAGTGCCTTTCGCTCTCTCTTTCTCTTAAACATATATATGTGGTGTTCTAAATATGCTTCGAGAGTGGCCGCTAGTTCTAATCGTTAAGAATGAGTGTGAAAAAATCCACAATAGATCCGTCATTAATCCTCTAGCATTTTTTCTTGTATATATAATAATTTCAGTCGCCAAAAGGAACATTCATCCTCGTCCTCGCGTTTTATATCCTCCCTTCCCTCGAATCCTCGTTCTATAATGACAAGGTGTCTTCTGGTCAGTGGTGAAGCTCTTAAGGCGCGCCTCCCACTGCACCGATTGCAGCCGGTTAAATGCAGCTCGCCAAGGTGCGCGCCGTGCATAAAACACCGGCACTACTCTAAGTGAATTTTGCAAGCAAAAGATAACGGCAGTAGTAAATACGTGGAGTGACGCAAATGTTACTTGATGTTCAAGCGGGGGCTTATTTCCAGATATGAGCGAGGTACCCTAATCGCCGAGACAAATTACCGTGATTATCTTTATGGTGGCTCGATTTATTGCCCTCACCTGCTCCCCGAGCATTCTGGGCGAGTGCATAGGTCAAGTACATCTTCGAGAACGGCATTGCACGCGAGATAACGGCTTTAACGACGCTTTTAGCCATTTCGCCACTTCGAGCCTTCCTCCGGCAATTTTGAGTTCCCGACCAAGACTTTTGGCCTGTGAACGTAACGATGTACGAAATAATTGTCCATAAAGCTTCTCCGTGATATAGGACTTGTCGAGGATCTTGGTCTAGAATTTCACGATTCAATGGTCAATCCTGGTTTTGAGATCGAATGTATAGCAGAAAGCTCGTGAGAAAATTGACCTCGGTAGTCCGTTCAGTTTTCTTGATTGCATAACGCGACAGAAATACGTTTGTGTGTAAGAACTCTAGGTTTCTTTTTTCTCTCTCGACGGTTTCTTTATCCGCAGGACCAACGTTTAAAGAGTTAAATATGCCTCGTAGAGTGAGCGTTACATCATTATTTATCTTTTCAAGCGAGGTGTCAAGGCGGTTAAGAAATTTCGAGTGGGAAGAAGGTAAATTAATGAAACTCTAAACGGTACCGATAAATCGTGAGCATTCCTCGTGCGGGTGTAAGCTGTACCAGCGCTCATCGTGTGCGCTTTCTGAAATGTTGTATTACACGTGGAGGGAATAAGGCCATCGCGACGCCTCTGAGACTTTTTAGCTTGCAGTATCGACCCTTCCTGCCGCGTCGAATCTACGTAGGATGAATTTTAAGCGTCGTAACCCAGATTGTCTGCTCGCATCGTACCGCGGAAAAAAGGGCGCCGTGACCAAAGGCATTCGAAGATAAGTGCCTCGAAGCGGTCGCCTTCTGCACGAGCATCGCTTTGTATAGTCCCAAAGAAACGAGCGGGAAGTATCACGAACTTACACTGTTCTGGTGCATAAAAACTTAGCCTTTCGCGTGGAAGATTGGAATTCAAATCGTTGTCTATCACCTTCAGATAATTTCGCGTGCGATTCGTATATTAGGTGTACAACTTTGCTTCCGCCATGGATGGACGATACTTCGAGTCATAAGTATATAACCAGTTTTTTACGATAAAGCCTCGAATTTTAGAAAAAATCGGGGAATGCAAAGCTGTACAGCTGATATATGATGTATTAAAAGTACCGAATCGATGAAAGTGAGCATTTCGTCGAAAATTCTATATAGATTTATTCTATATAGAAGGTTCCGTATAGATTTAAATACACTGAATGAATTTTCAAAGAAATGGTCACTCCCATCGACCCAGCAACACTGGTATCCCATCTGCATCGACAAGCGGAATATTCCGCGGCGACGTTCATTTATCACCAAGCGCGAAATAATACGCATCGAATTTTTAAGTCGATCGCGTTTTTATAGGCGTGGTGCAAATGGGTTAAGTAAAGTGCAGATGGATTCCCACTACTTCTGAAATAATTGTGGGAGGTTATCTGAATTATATTCCGAAGTTTGTGGGAGAGAGAGATATTATCTCACTGCTTAAGTTCGTCAGGAATAAAAACAATGAAATACCAGGGATACTTAGGAGTCTTTGGAAGACCGCTTACTACCCGCTGCTGCCCTTTTTACATTATGTCTCAGGTTGCGTCGTTTCAACAGCACGTGGGGCTCGAAACCCAATCGTAATCACAATATACAAAATATACAAATACCAAGCAAAATATACAAAATATAAAAATATCAAGCAAAATCTTCCAAGTATACAAATATCGAGCAGAATATACCAAATATACAAATATCAAGCAAAATATATCAAATATACAAATGTCAAGCAAAATATATCAAATACACAAATATCAAGCAAAATATACAAAATATAAAAATATCAAGCAAAATCTTCCAAGTATACAAATATCGAGCAAAATATACCAAATATACAAATATCAAGCAAAATATACAAAGTATAAAAATATCAAGCAAAATATACAAAATATAAAAATATAAAGCAGAATACACAAAATATACAAATATCAAGCAAAATATACCTCTCCCTATCTCCGCGTAAGAGACGTGGAGCAAACTCTTACAGTTGATCGTAGCTCGCGGTCAAAAGCAGCGCGAGGGCATATCCGGGCTCGTAAGTCGCCTTGTCTTCCTACCCTTCGACCAATGTCGCGGTCCATCCGCTATCCGCACCCATAATGTCCCCAGAGGGTCGTATTAATATCCCTTACGATATAGGTCGGCGGCACGTTTACAGTGCATAAATTAAATTCCAATAATGCCCGCGCCGCGATAACATCTTTTCCCTCCTTGCATATTTATGACGCACGGGAACCTTGCGCCCGCTTTTATATCGTTTCTTATATCAGAGGCCATAAATCTGGCTCTGGCGCGGCGGTGGGAGTGCGAAGTGTGACGAGCGCGATTGAAATTAAATTCATTACCGCCGATACACGGACTCCGTCTCATTGGAGACTTGTTTGCGGTCTTCGCTGGTCCATCCGAGGTTTGGTGCATCTGAATTAGCCATAAGGGAACGAGCGCTGGAATGAACACTGGATAAGAAGTTTATTAGAAAAATTGCGCTGAAGACGATATATATTCTGAGATTCTTCATGATTTTCTTACGCTTTCTATATCGTTATATTTGATATTTTTATCGTGGATTTGGTTATTGGACAGATTATCTATTGAAGGTTAATAATGTTTTCTTAAATATACGTGGTTTGTCGGAAATATCGAGAATGCGGCTAGTACATCTGGTGTTAACTGAATTGGCTGAATGGACGAAGCTCGTAATGCGTTTCTCACGACAAAGCGCGGGATGACGTGTCCGGATCGTCGCGCTGAGGCTTCACCGAGTAATTACAAGGTTCGCGGACGTTGCTCGCATAGTGATGCAATGACGAGTCGCCGGCTCCGCGATTATCCAGAAAATGCCAAAGAACCTTAAAGCGATTCTGCGTGGAAAATGTTTTCGGTTCGCATCGACGCTCGAACGACTCTCCATCCAAAGTTGGTCGCACAAATGCGTTCTGCAAATTCTTCTTGGTTCGATAGCCCGCACGAATTGCTAAGGTCACTTGCCACAGGACCCACCGCTTAACACGTTACGAACCGAGGATGGAATATTCCGTATTTTCCTTTCCAGTTGACACTCGCGGGTTATGAAACATCCCGCCTTACCTCGCCCGGCTTTCGCGACTCTCGAAAAGTTCCTGGCGTTTAATACTCCGAGATTCCTCCTTTTCGCGAGAGCAAATCCCTGGTTATCCTCGCGGAACTGCGGAGCATTCATCATTCTTGCATAAGCAATTCGAAGTTCGTAATTCTCCTTGAAGGAGCTGTAAATTCGTGGTTTAATCAAACCGAGTTGGTGAGATCCGCCATCGCGACACTTGTCGCCCTCGTTTTTCTAGGCTAACGCGTTCAGCTGCTCGATGCAGACGTTCCATTCAAAGATAAGAGAGGAAAAAAAAAGAAGGTAGAGAAGTGATGCAACCATCGTGACACGAATACCCTATGTTAGAAATACTTCAGACGATTGTTTTCCCAGACAATTTGGTGCGTCGTTACTTGGATAGTCAAGATGAAACTTGCACAGTGATGATGGGCCTCCTTGAAGTCAAGCATCCATCCTCCTGCCTCTGGGGATAAATCCCTCAAGCTTGGATCCTCGATGATCGATCAGGTGGCCTCGGGTAGTCGCTGTTAACACGAATGGCAGGCTGAGCGTAGCTTTTTTGCAGCTCGGCAAGAACCGCGAGGATCCGATCCGTCAAAAGGACTCGAACGTCCTCGGAGAGCGGAGAATAATTATCTGAGGCACAGGGAGGATGTCAAAGAGCAATGCAAATTGCATTCCACGCCCCGACAAGGCTGTTGGATTATATTTTCCCTCAAGTCCTCGCAAATTTGCTGCTTTGAGGCGTCCCAGCCCCCTGCACGGGGTTTGGAATTATTCTCGTACGACATATAAGGAGAAGTGAAACTCGCACCGCAGTAATTTCGATGGCAGGAGCGCGGAGGGCCTCGAGATGCAAGCCAAACATCCTCGAATCCTCGAACGACAATCCGCGGTATACGCTGATATGCCTGAAAGTCGCTTGGTGCGCTTTGTCATCTTTGTCGCGATTAAACCTCGGTTTTCGGCCTCTCGAAAGCACGATTCTACTCAGACACGTGACTCTAACCAGGCGTATTTAACCATTTGAGTCATTTGAGTATTGAAAAAACCCCGTCGAAGAATCCCAAACAGCGCAACCGCGCTTTCTCTAAACGAGCGCGAAAAGATCCAAGCAGCGCGATGGCGCTTGTTTTATTTTATGCCCAAAAATACGATTAAAGGGAGCTGTGCGATGTACTTGCTTCGGTAAATCCAAGCGCGCGACTTCGACGATCATCGAACTGTTGTCGACGATGTTCAAAATGTGCTGGCTTTTCTTGGTATAAAATTTCAACAGCGCGATCGCGCTGCTTGGGACTCAAACGGTTAAGCCTCTGTAGTAGAAGTGATCGATATTTTTATATAAAAATCTTTTTATATATAATTAAAAAAAATTTATATAAAAATTTATATAAAAATCTTTTATATAAAAAGAAAAATGTCTCCTTTATTATAAAACTCTTTTGTTACAAAAAGAAAAAGGAACAGTGGGAGATGTTGTTTAAAATCGATTAGGATTTTTTGAATGGCATTTAATAGAAAGTATCCTCGAATCGGTGCAGAGCCCTGTCGCCTTTACGCTTCTGTACAATAATAATCTCCGCGAGGACAAAGGTCGTCTTTCGTTTCCCGCGCTTCAATGGCGGGGCGGACTTTGTAACCGCGCGACTTTACGCCGCCTTTAAGAAACGATCCTAGAGCTCGTGGATCGTTCTAATAATAATCCTTTGGCTCTCGCGACTCCTAGAAAACGCGCTTTTGCGGAACGTGTTACATAATGGCGCTCAATAGCGTTTTACGGCTCGACGAGGGGCAACGACAGGACGCTAATGGTTTAATAATACCTCCCCTTTTTCTGCGTTCCGCACAGAGATGACTAATATTTTTCATTCAGTCGCGCTAGCCATCCTGGAAATAAACGCTGTATTTGTCCGGAAACATAAAAGGCGGTTATTTTTCGAGAGCCGCGGCCGCCCTGGGCAAACGAGTGTCCGTGACGTGCGGAGGTGGATGAAATGCGCGTAGAAAAATCGATGGGCGGGCATCGCTGCTGATAAAGTCCTTTTTCTTTTTCTTTTTTTTTTTCTTCTTTTCTCCAGCATTGAACTGTCGCAACGCGATGAACGTGACTCTGCCACGTGGAAGTCGAAATATTAATCTTGAGTTAATTCCACGTTTCTAATCCTCCAGTTGCTGCGAAGTTAGTTGAATCGCGACTAAACGGGAATAATTGTGAGGAAAAATGTGTGTGTGTAGTAAAATGGTGTTGATAAAAATATGGTTTATCAAAAGGCTTTCAAAAGGTTAGCGAAAAACTATTAGATTGCTATTGAGCAAAAGCTATTAAAAGGTTTATTAAAAAATGTATACAGAAATTATATATATATATAGAATTATTGAAAGTGTTGGTAATAAATGAGAGTATAGAACTCGTCGTCGTACTTCTTATCTCTCCACAAAATTCTCTATCAGACGCTCTACTCGTAAAACTCGATACTTTCTCTGCAAAGTTTCTCCAAAAACTCGACAAAGAACTTCTCTAAAACTGAACCTATATCCACGTACACGGTCTCATATATTAATCTACATCTTAAGCCTAAACTATATTTATCAAATATTAAACTCTGTCTTAAGTCAAATACTAAAGTATATCTCAAGCTGATATCTCAAGCCTATCCTACGACCATCCTTACGTACTTTCCCTTCCTTTCCCATCCCAAGCAAACACCCTGAACAACATCCAAAATTCTCACGCACCACATATATATATATACAGTCCTCCTTGCACTTTAAACGTCATTATCGTAAAGATCAACGAATCGGGAATTTGATCGCTTCAAATTCACCGGAAACTTTTTTACGCGCTGCTCAAAGCAGCCGCGCTAAAAATGGAAACGAAGCTTTTACACCGGTAGCTTTAAACCCGGCCTAGCATCCTCGCTCAATTTTTTATTTCCGCGTCACGTCCGTTTAGGAATACGAACGCAAAATCGGTGCGCCCACTCTCATACTGGCTTCCCTCTCGAAATTCATAATGTAATTGCTAATTTGTGCGAAATTCATAATTCGTCCTTGTCCTTCCGCCTCGATATTACTTCTCCCTCCCCTAGCGGGAGGCAGATAAAAATTCCGTGCAATATGAACCATGGTTAAATGCTTTATCAATAAGAAGACGAAGGCGTATCAATATTGTTATCGCGATGCTCGCTATTGACACGAGCTTTCGCGGTTTGCGCCCGCGGTGCTCCGGGTTAAACGACCTTAGCGAACGCCCGTTTCGCCGAAAAAACGAGCACAGCAAGGATGTTTTCACCTTCTGACAATTGTTTTGGATTCCTCGGAGGAGGCTACCTTGTCGCCAGTCCCACGCACATCCATCGCTCTTCTTCCATCCCGCGATTGTTTTCCACGATGCGCGATGAACGAGGACGGAGCACGCGCGAGCGTCCTCCTTGCTCCAGGGGGCCGCTAATATTGCCCGAGAATAAATGCCTCGTTTGTATTCAAATTTCCCCCGACTTCGAGTTCGATTTGACGGCATTCCATCCGAATACCGGTTCCCCGTTTCGGCTGGCTCTATTAATTTCCCTGTCCCGCCTTATTGAATAGCCCTCTTCGGATAATTCCCCGCAATGATCTCGAGCGTGCAATTAAACGGACGAGGAACGCCCGCGGCGAATAAAACCAAAGGGTATTTCGAGGCTTCGAAATCGAATTTCGTGTCGGCTATCAAAATTGTGGGGACCATTAAGCCGAGATCATTAATATCGGAACTCGGTATAAAGCAGACGGATAAAATTCCGCTTCGGATCGGGGCTCGGCTAAGCTTGTATTTTTCCTCGTCGCGATCTCCATCGATTTTAGGATCCTCGGTTCGAGCGACTCGGAGTTAGGAGGGCCGCAAAATTCGCCCTGACTGCAAATCCTGAGCGTTAAATCTGAGTTTCCGGAGTTTCGAGCTGCGTGGCGAGCTCTGATAATTGGAGGACATACGCGATTCGTGCGATCCAATTGGCGACCGAGTGCCCTGCCCGAATTAATTAGCCTCCGCTTCCATCCGATTAACTCGACCGTTATAACTGTATTTTTGCAGATGCCCCCGACGCTCCTCGTCGAATCCCGACGATTCTATTTTCGATCCGTTTTTGTGCGCCGGTTTATCCCCCTTCGGTCGCACGTTTACGCAAATGCTGGAAAAAAAAGGCGGAATAAGAATGTCCGCGATTTCGCGTTTGATCGGACGCTTAGGCGTACTCTCGATATTTCCTCTTGGAACGCGATAAGCTGTATACTAAGTACCAAGTACTAATAATAGTAATAATAATAATAATAATAAATACCAAAAATAATAATGATGATGATGAAAATAATGAAAATAATAATGATAATAATATTAAAGTATAAATAATAATAATAATTCGAGGAAAATATTCCTTGCGCGTGCAGCAGAATTTAGTGTCGCTGTTTAGTCGATGATGAAAGAGAGAAAGAGAGAAAGGGCCACTGTCCTGATACGCAACATGGCCGTTTATCGAACCGCTTGTTTTACCACGATATTGAGTAATCCCTTGTATCGAAAAAAAATATCTTTCGCGTCATGACAAAGGGTTTATGCGTTTTGTCGACCGTGACATTTTTACGTGACTCTTGGAAGCCTTGGATTAACCTGCGTTTCCAAAGGCGATTGACGGATGCGTTTGAACCTCTTAATTACGGGATGAAGCGATAAAATAAGTACCTCGTTTTTTTTATTTTACTTAACAAGAATAACAAGAAAGCAAAGGACGAGTGGAAGAAAGTCGTTTGATTATGTAAATCAGATGCAAAACCAGCTTTCATCTCATTGGCGAAAATGCACTGTACAGAAGATCGAAAAGTATCGGAATATCTGGACGATGTCTGATCTTGAAAATGCACATCCTACAGTTTTCCAATCTGTGCATTGCTCTGGTTTACTCAACAACCAATGAATGGCCCTTTCCTCAATCAAACTCCTCCCTCTTCATATCGCTTCGTACTCATTTCCAAATATCCCCTAATTTCGAATTCAAAAATCCCTCGACGCATCTCTCAATGATTCATTATAACACGAGTAAGTAGTTACGCGCAGTTTAACATACTTTATCACTATATCCACATCATCGTAGCTTCCAAAGGACTCCGCGAGTGCGAACCTCGCTTTTTATTCACAATAAACAACGCGCTCTTGGATCGAGCAGAAGCTCATTCGCCCTCCAGACGAGAACAGCGATAGGGGAAAACAACACCTTACTTCTTCATCCCCTAAATTCCCTCAGCAGTGCGAGTCGATGAAGAAAATGAACGCCTTCGCTTTAACGAGCATTCCCGCGTGCAGCCAATCGAGGAAAACCGCGGCTATCTTCGTTTCCGCCTCGGAGAGCCCCATCAGCCTCGATTCCGGTAAAGCCCTCGTCGATCTGACAGCGGTGTGTACCGAGCATAATTCCACGCTCGTAGGTGGATGCACGTGACAGACCTTATCTCTGCGCCGCGGTCGCTCGAACGAGACTGCGTTTCAATCTGGCGCGGTGCGCCGCTTTAATTTATGGCACTGTTGTTCGTTTTGAATGGAGAAGCCATCCCGCCGGTTATAAGTCCCGGTTGTGGGCGAAGCCTCGCTCTTGATCGCCCAAAGTGGCTCTTCGAGCTGCGAGGGCAGAGCTCGCATGTCCCTGGCACGCTACATGACGTAATCTCGCGAAGCGCGAATCGCGCCTGAAGCGAATCAGAATTGTCCGCGAGGAGCGAAATTTTCGTGCCTCTGGAAAAATCTCCCTCGAAATGAGATATATCTCTTTCTCTCTCTCTCCTTCTCTGTCTGTCTTTCACTCATTCAATCGCTCTTTCTCTCTCTCTCTCTCTCTCTGTCTGTCTTCCACTCGTTCAATCGCTCTTTCTCTCTCTATCGAGGCTGCAACGAGCAGGCTGCGCGCGCATCCGATAAACCTTCCCGTGACGCGTTATACGATTGTTTACTGTATACGAAAAAATGTTTTTTTACTTGTTTACGCTAAAACTGGAGCATACTCTACGAGCTTCGACGTAACCGGGGATACGAGCATCCGTGCAAAGCTGAGGATAGATTTCGCGGTTTGTACAGGCATGCGCCTTGTTTCCTGCGTGTGCGGGCTTTACAAACTCTTGATATACGGCGCGGATTTGGACACCATGGAGGATCTTCTGGAAGCAAGCTGGTTGTGCAGGGATCATCCTTCGTAGCCCGAATTAGAGTGCGATGAAATGATTTCGCGTGGAAAGCGTAACCCGATATCAGCTGATTTAACTTAGTATATCTTGGTTAAAGGTTTGTGGAGACACTTTGATTGCATCTCCATTAAATCACGATAGGGCGATTATTTGTTTCATAGTGTATCTTGTTATCGATTACACGATTATTAATTCGAATCAGAAGGAATACGAGGCGCCGATCAAATTCCATCAAAGACTTCGCTCACGAGTAATTCGCACTTAATCCTTTCCGAGTACAGCTCGATATCACATTGCTTCCTATCGATAGTCTACGATTATCCTACGGACAAACCAAATACATTCTCAGCTATTTATCTCTCCCTGGCAATTGCCAAAAGCTCTTCAATAAATCCCAGCCTGTCTCGAGCGTGTAATCCGAAGTGTAACCCCAACACGAGCAGCAACTCGAGTTCCTTGGTATAAAACGCATAAAATCGCAGGCACCGCCAAGGGTTAAGACGCTTGGTCACTCGAGCCACTTCGACTTTGCGCGGTTAAAAAGCTTAACCGGCCACGATTGCCCTCGTACCTCCTAAACAGATTCATCAAACTCGAACAGCGTTCAGAAGCCTCGTGATGCTCGCCTCTGTGATTGCACATAATAAGCGGTAATACCTATGCGCGAAACACGCGTTCGCCTCGTGAGCAGCTGCAGCTGAACGATAGGCGATGTACGGCCGTCCTCTGGTTCATGGTCTCGATTCTATTTCCACGCAGACGCGTATCGCATCGAAACACGTTACGCGCATAGTGTTCAAACATCCTGCGAGATTAGAAGCGGCTTCGTTATCGGGGCAGGCCGATAATTTCACGCTGGAGATCGGAAAGGTCGATAGGCAGCCTTCTTCTTCGTGGGTCTTTAATTCTCATCGTAATCTGAGCCGAGTACTTGTTCGATGACACAACGAGCTTGTTGCAAGGGACTTATAAGTGCCAGCGCATCATTATCTCCGCTGTAAGAATACCGCGTTGAGAGAGCCTCCGCTCTTAAGCGGAGGATTCCTTCAGCGTCGAGCAATAAACCGATTGCATGAAAGTGGGATGAACGTCTGTTGGGCCGCGAGGAGGATGTAAGATTACTAATTTTGCAAATACATTTGGCGATAAGGCGCGAAGGAAATCAGGCCTGATTAATCGTGGAAGCGTGCGCTGTTCGGGATTCCCGATTCGTAGGACGAACGACAGTAATACCGGGCCGTAATGAGCGGCGATGACATTTGGAAAGCAAGGCGGATGGCTCGTTTGGCGCGAATGCACGCGTAACGGCTTTTAAAGGGCGCCGCCACTGCGAATGCGTGGAAAACCGCGGGACGTTGACGGCTACGAAAATACATCGAGTATTTCTCGCGAGCAAAATAGAATGCAGAAATGGGTTTAAAAATAAAATGCAGGAATAGGTATAAAAATAAAACCGCAGATCGTCGATCATCGTGAAAATACCTCAAGGATAGTGAACTTTCCTCGGGGAAAAGAGAAGGATTCGGCAAGTCTGGATTTGTTTTCTCGCATAAATATTTTTGCGCGAAGGACGAGGCGTGTCTAGAGGAGCCTATTGGGGTTTTTTTTCGTCCAACGTGGAAGAAGTAGGCATCCCTAAGAGCCGGGGAATGATTCTTGTCAATAGTTGCGTAAGAAACGTCGAGATATGCTTGCCTCGGAGAAAAGTCTTGGGTCATAATTGCCCCGTATCCTCCTCGTTTTCTGTCAAAACTGACAGCTCATGAAGCCCCGCAACTCCCTCGCTTTTTCCAAGCGCGCCTTGCCTTTCGTCTTCAAACGCACCTTTCGGAGCTGGTCTATTTTCATCCAGGCATGACCAAAGCGAAATCCTTCAAACGCTCCAACGTTTTATCACACCCTTTGCATTCTTCGAGCATGATATATTAGAAACTCGAGATATTATGCTATTTTTGTTTAATCGCGTACATTACAGATTCAAGCTCACGCGCATCTCCCACGATTTCTATATTTCCGCTGCTCGAGTATTATAATACAAGGAAAATATGGGAACAAAGCAATTATCACTATCTTTGTCGAGGCTATCCGAAACTCGTTATATACACCAATATCACGCTTATTTGTCGTTGTAACACGTATTGACCATACCATCCTCCACCGGTTGGTGAAAAAACGTTCAGCGGTCTCCCGACGAGCCAGCAACAAGGAAAACTACATGTCAGGAAAGGGGAACGGTATTTGCATTTACGTAATGACGATTTACATATATCGGGCAGATGGGGAGAGTAAAACTCCCGTGGAACAAACAGTGCGTGCGACAAGGCTACATACGAAATATTCCTTTTTCCCCCCCGCGCTCTTGCCTTATTACATCTGTATATGCATGGATACATTGTGGTACATATGAAAAGATATTGCGAACCTCGTGATAAATCATTTTAACTCTTTTTTTACTATATATATATATGTATGTATATATACATACACGGTATAAAGGGTGTCCCAAAATTCACAGAAGAAACGACCAGGAATCATATCTAAAATCTTTAGTCAATTTTGGGACACTCTTTATGTATCTATAATATTACTGTCTGTATTATACAAATACAAATATTATTATACTATAAACTATATATATATAAGTATATTATACTATATATACATATATCTATATACAATATATAGATACTTATACTTACCGTATAAATATCCATGCATACATGAATACACACGTAATATTCCTACACTCTCTACAATGAGAATACGAAGGTTCGACCCGTATGTCGGTCAGTGGAAAATTTGGGCTGCGTGACGTCGAGTAACGGTGATATCCTATCGCGAAGGATCAGAAGAGAAAAGCAGGCGCCTCCCAAAGGCGGGAAAACAAATCCTCCGGCGTGTTTTCACGGTCTTTTCTCGGCCAGCAGAAGGAGGAAGGAAGCTATTTCCGACAGCGGCCCACACGCGCCTGCTGCTGCGATCGATAATCGTCGGTCGCTATTCCTTATCGGCATTCAGGTTTGAAGCTCGTCGATAATGCGCTTGCCGCGGTTTGGCCGCCTTGTTTGTTTGCTCGATTAAAGTCGAAGAATGTGCGCCGACCGATCGGAGAGGGCGCACTGCCAAGAGAGGGCTGCGCATCGGGAAACTTTATTCTCCACTTGGCTACTTGGCGCGTTCACTTCCTCCTCGAGCCAACCTTCCACGATTCGAGGTATTCTTACATTGCGCGCTGTTTACCGTGTCATCTGATTCCCGTAATCGTGGATTTCCCTGGGGATTATCGAACTTAAGAGTGAAATACGAGCAGTAAATAATGTCGAGATATATTACGCTTTCCTTTTATCTTGCTCTCGCACCCGGCTTTTATTCCTTCTGCCTGCCACTCCGCTTCTTGCTTCTTACTTCCACGTTTCATAAATCGTGGTTACTCCTCGAGGACAGTTGGTTCTCCCTGGGTTTTTCGTTATTTTCGAGTAATTCTCTTGATCGTTGACGAAAACCTGGTGGATCGATGGCGAAGCCAGTATTGTCGTTTCTCTCGTATTAATATAACGTGGAAGGTTTAGGATAAATGATTCGAAGCTTTCCTCGAAGTTTCGCGGGTGGAAGTAGGAATCTTCATTCTTCAAGGCACCTTGGCGCGTGGCGCGGATGATTTTTGAAAAATAGACGTCGACGGAGAAGGAATGCCGCGATGATTCCTAGAAACGAGCGGCCAGCTTGATCCTCGGCCAGCCACTTTCTCGGATGCGAAACGTTGGACCGATTTCTTCTTTTCCGAGCATCGCTTTGTTACGAAACCCGGCGCGGATGAAAGCCACGTTCGGATTCTGGTTAGAAAATTAAATACATCGCGGCGCGACGCTTCTCGGTAGAGCCGTTGACTCAAGGCCTCGAGGAAATCAAAACTTCTATGAAAGTGGCCGCCTGAACGCCCGGTCTAATTTTAATTTCATCGCTTAAGCGTAAGCGCGGAGGATCGTAAGAGTCGAGGTTCATCGAACGTGAAGAAGGAAGTACGACTGCTCGAGCGGTGTCTTGGAAAGAGATAAAAGTTATACGAAACGGCACGGTACTCGTGCGAATCAAGTTAGAAGTTGAATTTGAAATCAAGGAATTGATCGAATAAAAGACTTTCAATTCGATCGCGTATTTAACACAGTATTTGATTATTCGGAGAAAGTACCGTTCAAATCAGTGCAACTTTTTATCTTCTATGGAACAGCAATGTACTTTCGATAATGCATATGTGTTTTTATTAAATGAAACAAAAACACAATAAAACAGCTACTTTTATTTTTATACCAAACGGTTTGAATCGTACGCAAGAATAAAAATATATAATTATAGGCTACACGTAAAAGCATTTCTTTGAATTTACATATAAAATTTGTTGTTTGGTATTTACTGACTTTTATTTAATCAAAGTTAATTCAAATATAGTAAGTAATATATTAATGAGATATTTGACTTTGTTTCCATGAGCATATATGTTTTACATTCGGATTTATATTAGAAAGTGCTCAAGACTCTTTAAACACGATCGTTCGTCAGTTTTAATTAGCACCAGTATCGATAGAAAATCTTTTTTATTCCCGAAAAAATCACATTGCTTTAAATAGTTATTCCGAAAGAAGAACCGGAAGAGCAGCAGAGAAGATCCTGCTCGGTGCTACAAGATATCAAGAAATCGGAAAGCGTTCATTTTTCCGCACGGAGGAATTAAGGCGGCGCGCCAAAGGGAAACGCGGTTTTCCTTCGAGCGGAAAAGCGAAGAGACGAGTGGCCTACATGATCTCCTTGCTCGAGCTTCCGGCCTTCCTTAAAGTATTTTTCCCCAGTAGTCCAAACAAACTCCAAATCTCCGAGAACTCCGAACGCCCGATATAGTGCAGGAATAACAGTCATATTCCGGTTATCGCTTGGGAATTATGATATAACCTGTCCATCGGGAGCGATCGAAAGTAGAGCAAGGGAAGCGTCTCGAAATAAAATCCGCGAAACGCTTTTGAGGAACAATAAATAAAATCCTAAGTAATGGATGTGCTTGTGGTCAAATAAAATCCTAGTTAAAGCTATCGTTCTTTGTTAATTGAATAAATCGGTCGATGACGTATGTCGATCGATTTAACAACAATTACATTTATTATTTAATGTTATTTTATTATAATTACAATTATTTCTCTTTTTTTTTCTATTTCGGTTTCGAAGTATTAAGTGCACAACTTTGCTTCCGCCGTGGCCAACGATGGATAATACCTTGAATCGTAAAAGCACAACTAGTTTCTTACGATAAAACCCCACTTTTGGAAGAACAACCTGTGGAAGCAAAGTTATACATCTAATACAGATCAATTTTTACTCACACGCAAAAATCTAAGTCTCATCCTTCCAGACACGAAGCGTTAAAAAAGATTTTTAAATTTCAATAATGCCTTTGAGCCAAAAATGTATTCAATAATACATTTGCCTGAGAATTACCCTGACAAGCGTAAGCTATAACTCGAGGGAAGGCAATAAATGCGGGCACGTAGTTGCGCAAAAAGAAAAAGAGAAATTAATTACACAGGGAAATCCGTATCCACTCGTACGACACGTTTAGCATTCAGAGAGATAGAATACGGCTGCAGCAGTACGCGCAACGTGTCACGTATTCTCCGTATTTTTAGCCCGAATGGATGGTTAATGAAACGCTCCGCGCAAACTGCCGGTTGTCCTCGTTTAAACTTCGTTTCTGCTAATCGGGGAGGAGCGAGATTTTGACGAGGCGGACGCGCTGATTTGCGCGAGGACCGAGACGCGAAAGGAGAGGACATTTTCTCGAGGATTGACATCGACACGGTGGATTCTAGTGGCAAACGACTCTCGCGAAACAAAGCCTCATCGAGTTTCCCTTTAAATCCAGATTTATCCGAGGAGTCAAGAGTCAGGAGGCAGGCGTGGGCGGGCGGGTACACTCACTCCTTAGGATTAAGCGTATCGCGGTCGTTCTATGGAAAACCCCGGTGTCCAATAAAACGACGATGTTTACGAGCTCGCTTGCAAGCTACTTCTTGAAACGTCCCTCCTTGTAGGAAATCCGTGGCATCACCGCCTCCTTTTTCTTCCCCTTTTTTCCGTGACTCAACCGAACATCAATCCGCACTTGCCATTGGGGCATAGAAGCTTGGCAAAGCTCAGAGTGTATATGTATATATATACATTGAGCTCTCGACTTTCGCACACAATTGATTCCTGTAAGTGCAAATGTTGAATGTTCGAAAGTAGAGGGATGTCAATTTTGAGCAATTTTTCCCTCAATTTTACTCCTTTTTTTCCGACACTGAACATATCGTAGATCGGTTTATATAATACGAGTATCCGATTGAAGTAACAGATTCACCGTTTTTGGAACGTTTCATTATTTCCTCTACTCGTGTTTATCAGTTTATAGGGGCGAAATATTTAAACATGATCAGATAAATTAATAAAGCACGTTGACGCACGCCCTAATGCAGGACTGAAACCGTTTTTTTACCTCTCGATTCGAACAACATCGATGGCTAAAGTCCGATGTCCCCCGAGAGGGGACAGCCCAGTAGGGGAGATCCGAGTGCAAAGGCTGAAAAAGCTGAATTTTAAAAAATGCGCGAAATAGCGAATCGTGCGAAAGTGGAATGTGCGAAAGTCGAGGGCGGCCCGTATATTTTTTTTTTCGTAGCGGATTTTCAGCGTTGCGCAAAAATGTCGAATCGCAATGACGAGAGGGGCGCTCCTTGCGCGAGCGACTTTATTGCCATTCCGTTTATCGGAAGCTTCCTGCGTACCGGGAAAGCTCGTTACGCGGAGTACCCAATTTGCCAAAGACACGTTCGCGGTATGATCCCGACACGTTATTCTCAGCCTGCCTCCGCATACTTCGCGCGCAGATTATTGTTCTCGCGATTCGCCGAAGGCATACCTCGCCGAAACTGGATTTTGACGGCGTAACGCGTCGCGCTCTTATGATTTATGGGCAGCAGCTCGTGGGATTGTGGGAAATTCGAAGATCGACATATTTGGGGGGGCCTGCAAGCGAGATTTTCTAGGATCCCTTAAACGATTGAATGGTTGCGCGTTTGGCAGCTTTTTGGAATTCCTCTCCACAGGGCTCTCACTCTTAATTGGAGTGTCCATCGTATTTATTATCCGAGGATCGAGATGTTAGCCGACGTGGAAACGAGATTTCTGGCGCCTTTTTCGACGGTTCGATGGTCGCGCGCTTAGGATCCTTTCTTGCCACTCATCGACACGGCGCACTTGGCTTTAATTAGAGTGCTCGTTAGCGCTAATTTCGCGATATTCGGGGATTATCTCGTTTGATATTGGGAAATGTAAAAGATATCGATGCCAGGGAGGTGTGTTAACGAGGATGGGCGACCTTCGATGCTGTCTATCTTTAAACGCATCGTACACGCGATAATTTATACTCGTATTAAAGACAACACGCTTTCATATTTATACGTCTCCTTCTCCCGATTGAATAACCGATAGTATTATTAACTCTCCGGGCAAATTCTTTTACCGAGAAACATATTGCTACACCGATATCATGAATTATGCATCTAATTATATCGAAAATAATGGTCGTCCTGGGGGAAAATGAAAATCAGGAATATCCAGAAAGCAAGTAGCCGGCGTGGATCTCCACGCGGTCGCAAGATCAACCTTCGAGACACTCGCATAGTTAGGTAACACGAATAACTGTCCGCGTAGCCGCCACGAAAGGAAATCAACGATGCAACCGCTCCACGGAATATCAGTGGCACGGGCTCAGCGACATAATCGAATTCCCGGTGATCGGGGACAAAATACGTTCCCGCATTTATCGCGCCATATTCCTCTCATGCATATGCAGCGCCCAGTGTAAGCCCCAAATCGCATCCAACAGCACGCCAGAGAGACAAAGGCTAATTTTCGAAAGTCGGCCCAACGATCGTAATCCCCGCTAACGCGACGAGCGAAATCCCTTCAATGTAACATCGCTTAAACGACCAGCGGATGGAAATCAATAAAGTCCGCGTTTCGGATTCCAATTCCCCCCGTGGGAAATCGCGAATTATGGGGGAAAAGCCATGGGAAGCCTCGATTCCCAATCGAGCTCGGAGATTCTTCAGGAAAAATTAGGATCGATGTATTGTTCTCCAATATATGTATTAGTTCTCCAATATAATGTATAACGACTCGATCTCCACGCTGCCGCGGACATGGGCGGACGATCGAGCCTCTCCGTGCGCGAAGAGGCGATCGTGCGCTTCCCCACCCTCGCATCGCGCGAGTGCACGTTGCTAGAGGCGAGAGAGAGAGAGAGAGAGCGAGCGAGGGAGCGAGCGAGAGGGGACGATGGAGCGGCGCAGGGAGTGGGAGAGAGAGAGGAGGCGACGGTGGGTCGGAGCGAGAAGGAGAGAGGCGCCGTGCGCCAGGGCGAAAGAGAGAGGCCAGGAGTGACACGGAGAGCGGCCAAGATAAAAAGCTGCCGCCGCGATTCCGGCACGTAGACCACGTTTAGCAGTCGGGCGGCACGGTGCTAACCAAAGCCGTATCCAGAGGCTGGACGTTTCGATGCGAGCGAGCGAGGCTCGTCGATCCGTGAACATTCCTCGTTACGATCGGATACCTGGATGACGAGGAGGATAAGCAGCGAGGCGCATTCCTGGAGGATTAAAAGGAGGACGAGCGGGTGAAAGGCTTCCAATCGCGCAGGGACATTGAGGATGGTGATCATCGAGGAGGTTGTCGATCCGTGAACCTTGCTGGTCGAGAGCAGGAGATAGGACAACAAAGCTCTCTCTATCCGCGAACGCTTCGAGCTTCTTACCGCGGATGGACGAAGCTGGAGACCGCGATCGAGGTTGTTCTTCCCCGAAAGATCCTCGTTACGATCGGATTCGAGTGCTCGAAGGTCCTGGATTGTACGGTGAACCACGTGGCTCTGTTCTCAGTGCACCCGCGGATGTTCTCCTGGTGGATATCGATGTATCGTTAATCGAAGATCACGCTTCGAGGATTTTCAGCCTGGTGAGCGTGGTTGGGAACAGTGATCGAGGTGAACGCACCACCTCGCGTTTGGATTTACGTATTCGAAGGGATTGAATGAGATATCGAGGGAGAAAGTCCTGCTACCGCTTACTGTGCTTGTGATTATTTAGACTCTTCTACGACGAAGACCGAGGCTTCTTGAACCAAAGATCGAGGGATTGTTCGACGATTGTGCGCGGTGAATGAGGAATCAGTGGTGAAAGTTGTCGTGCCACGAGCTTTGGTTCGCGAAGTAGGAAAACGTGGTGCCGGCGAGATTTCGGACACTGGTGTTTGGATTTTTTTTGCGAGGACTTTGGATAAACGTCCGCGAAAATGGTTCGACAAGCGAACGGTGAGGTCGAGACGGGGAACGTGGACGAGACAGCGAGGTATTTCAACTACCTGAGAACCCTGGCAGATCTCACGGCCATGGCCAGCATCATGGCGGTCCAGGTAAACGATCCCACAAACTCTCCATGAAACCAACTTAGTTAGGTTCTAGTCACCTCCCACGGATCTCTAATACCAGATTTGAACTAGTCCTACAAAGATATCGACGGATCAAAGATCATCGCTTTGCATAGCGATAAAGAAAGGCTCGCGTACACACTTCGAGCCAGATAACCGCCTTGTAAACCATAGATCGAGATCGATCGTGTAACCTTTCGCGAGAGAAACGCCGCGAGAAAATCGCTTGGCGCGATCTAACAAACACGAGATTCGCCTTCGAAAGTAGGGGGGCAAATTAAAGGGCCTCTTTGCATAATGCGCGTCGATTTTGGCGAGGTCCATCGTGGACAAACACTCCGCGCGATCTGATCGCGCAGGAGGAAGAGAGGAGATCGCTCTCGCGGATTTGAGGAAGCGAACTTGATGGCCGATGGGCGAGGCACGTGGGCGAGGGAGTAACCTGAGATTATGATGGATGCGTTATAAGTGAAAGTAGCGAGACGTCCATCGAGTTCCAGTTTTCCTCTTCCCACAGCGCTTTCGCGCAAGGCCGATATCTCGATACGATATATCCCTCGATTAGTCTCCGCTTTAGCCAAAAGAGAAACTCATTTTTTCCCGAAATACGACTATATTCATCGATATACTCCACTTCGAGAGCGATGTATTCATTCCAAGGCTTCTCTAACTTTTCGATCCCTTTTTTGCAGAATGATTTCTCTTTCATCTCTAAATAAGCATCAGTTTTGGCTATCACTTCTTCCTTTGAGCCAAATTTTTGGTTCACGTGTGTATATGCACACACATATACACGCGTAGTATCGATGGTATACGGCAGTGGATGGAACAAGAATCCACTCCAACATAGTCGAACAAAAAATGTAGATCAAATGAAGATATATGTGTTGAAGATATGAAGATATATATACATGTATATATAAGATCAAGGTCCCAAGGAGGGCTAAATCGTAATTAATCGTTAATGCTCCTCGATGGAGATCAAAGAGCAGGCCCGTTATTAATTGGCTTCGCGTCGATTGGCTCCTCTCGCTGCGCCGAAAGAGAAGCAAAAAGAACGTGATCGATGGGCCGCGGAGTGGAGCGGTACAAACAAACGAGCTTTATCTAAAGCGCCCGATTTATCTGCGATCCTTCGTAGATCTCCCTGGCCTGGCCATATGTCGCCCTATTTGGGGGCAAACAGAGCTTTCGCCGTGCAATTTCGAAAGCGTTACGATCGATATCGAGCGGAGCTTCTCGAGGGCCCTCGTCGCGTCGCGACTAGACGCGAACGAAGGGACCTTTGGAGCGCCATTGGATCGGGCCTCGTTCCTCAATTCTGGATGCGTTGGTAATTTCAGGAAATCCCTAGGAAGCGCCCAATCCTCGGGAGCTTCTTGCTGGGGGACGTTGATTTATTCCCCGTCCTCCTTACCTTGAATTATTGCGCATGTTTTTATCGCGCAGATAAATCCTTATTGCGCACAACGGAATCGCCAAAAAAGGCGCTCGACTTTTTGATTCGTCCATGCGCATCTTTTCTTCCTATTCCTTGATATTTGGATAAAAACTCTGTTTAAAGACTTCTTCCATGGGTTCCCCTCGTGTGTATTATCATTTCCTTATTTGATTAGGCGCTCGATTATTTTTCTAAAACTAAATCGAGAAGAGGAAAGATTTTTGAGCGACTATGTAGAAGAGATATGTCGAGAGGAAACACTGGGATGTCGATTATTCGCGATCCGCGCCTTTTACTTCACTGTTTATTCCCGCCTGTTATCCGTCTCGAGATTCCCAGATAATGGCAATTAGATCATCTGAAGGCCAATTATAGATCCCGTTATCGGCCTAATACGTTCACGTGCATTTCGTTCCGCATTATCTGTCATCTGAGGATCGATAAACCGAGATAAGGCCCCGCGACGGCTTTCCTTTTCTTTCTCTGAAATCAGTATTCCGAAAACTCCGTGTCTCGCGATAAGGCTTAACCCCAGCGAAATCGCGCGCCGGCTCGAACTTCGGATGACACGCACGATGTGGAGCAGAGCGAGAAACGCAGTAGGCGTTAATCTTCGATCCGCGCAGGGATATACGCACGCAAGTGCTCCGAAACTCGATCGATCAAACGCGACTCGTCGCGGCGCGGCGGTAGACTTTGTATTTTCGATCGACCCCGGGGCGCGTGGCTGTTTCTTTCTCGTGACGCCGATCGGTCATCCTCCGCTCGCGCCTGGATTTGCAATGCGCTCGACGTACGTGGAATTCGCGCGCGAAATATCGTGGAATTCGCGCGCTAAAACATCGTGGCAATCGCACGAATCGTAATTATCCCCGGTATCGTGGCGCAGAGCCGAACGTAAGATCCGAATTTACAACGGCGTGACAGGAGCTACGCAACCGCGTTCAAATTTACATCCGAAATTTACAATCCAAATGTTATGGCTGTTCAATCAACATTCTGTTTTTTGTTATTATCGTTGGTGCTGAATGCACCTCTCCTGGCAAACAGCATCAGCCTGGAGCGATCGCCTAATTTGCGTGGTTTCACGGAGAGAATGAGAGAGATTGAGTGAGTGAGTGAGAAAGAGAGAGAGAGAGACAGAGAGAGAGAGAGGACGCGAGGGCGAAGCTCAAAAGCGTAGAAGCAAACGTATCCAGAAAACAGGAATGACGACGTACAAGCGAACGAGAGATTATATTATCGGCGAACCCGAGAGCCGGCATGTAGCAGATAAAAGCGTCGTAGAGAGGGTCGCGTGGTCGAGGAATTTAATTAATGACGAACCATTATGTATGCCGTCGTAATGAAGCGTGTAGGCAGAACGCAGATTTGTTTACTACGTGGGCGCACGAATGCTCCTTCATTGATGCCGCTTCTTCGCTCGCCGTCGATTCGAAATTTGTAATTGTAATGCTGGATATATATTAACGACGCGCGTTATTCACAGAAATCCTTAATACGCGAGCAAGCCTATTGGAGATCCAATGGCTGATATAATTCTGCCAGAGAAAATACGGATGAAATCCATTGCCGAAGGATTAAAAGACGCGTGCAGTACATTTTTGACGAATTCTTCCAATGAATTCTTTTGTACTTAACCCTAGAACTACGAGTCACTTTCTGGACATGTTTATAACACCAGATACATCTTTGAAAAAAACGGGGAGAGTAAAGGAAAATTTCAGTAAATCAATATGGTGATCTAAATACTGCATGGAAATCATGGAAAATCTCAAAAAATACATCCTTATAAAGCACTAGGATTTTTTAAAGAAACGACTGACCAGTCGTTTTGACTGACTCGGTAGTTCTGGTGTTAATTTGGCTCCTGGAGGGGCAAGAGAAGCATTTTAACTTCTGCCCGAGCGCGCAGTGATTTATCTCGATATATCCTCAAGTTTCTTTGTGCCCCGCGAATTCCTTTCATTCTCCTCGGAATCTCGTTCTCTCGAATGGCCGATTAAACGTATCGATTGCCCATCGACCGTGTATCTGAGTTATTTAACGACGCTCCTCCCCTCGGCTTTGAGCGGCCGCACATTTCAAAACACGCGACTGAGGGGCGATTAAAAAAATAAATGACTCACGGCTAAATAGACGATCCTGGCGCGCGCGCGGCACGCCTTTGAATTGGCGGGCGCCGGATCGAGAGTAATTTATTTAAGAATTCCTGGCGTTAAATTTGTCCAACGATACCACGCGAGTATCTCATAGAAACGATGGCCGAGGAAGGCGTTATCGGCTCCGTAGGGAACCCTGCGATAACGAGACGTGTTTTGAAACGCGAAAATCTGGGTCAGAAGACGACCCGGAACTACGACTTGATTATTCTCCTTTCGATCCTCCACTATATTTGCACTCATCCTTCCCCATGATTCTCGACCCATCGAGAGAAAGAGCGATATATTAGACTGCGCGTAATACTGTACATATCGCTCTACGAATTGGTATAATAATAAACGTGTACCACCAGTTTATCTACCTCTGAACGTTGGAAACTGGGAGTATTCGAGACAGAAGGCTTTTTCCGAAAACTTGCCTCCATTCACGAATGGCGATAAGATTGCGGTTATGTAACCTCGATAGTGTAACGATAATCGTTCGAGGATTTTATCCGAGTAGCTCCGTCGTCGGTTCGTATTAGGTCAGTGCATCGCTTATATCGGTGCATCCTCGGTTAATCGAGAGATAATCGTGACACTTATCAGCATCGATTCCATTCGCGTGCCACGCTCGAAAGCAAGCCTCGCGTTCCGCGGGATGGAATGAACGCTCCACGGAGCAGTGCGTGGCTCGAGAATACGATCTCTCATCCGCTTCGCGCGCCTGCATGGCGAAACGACTAAATCCGATGCGCGATTGGAAAGCAGCGTAACGAGCGATCGAGGATTCATCAGCGAGCATCGAAACGAGTTCTCGAACTCGTTCGATCGTGCGAGTAAATTGGGACGCTGTTAAATATGAGCTTTGCTAATGAAATCGCGCGAAAGGGAGAAATTATTCTCGCCCTGATTACGGATTTTAGGCGACATTTAACGATCTCTTATATCGATTCAATCTTTTTGAGTGCGAATGATTATCTTTCGTAAGAGAGTTTAATATTGAAGAATAATAATCGAGGGGTACTAGTAGAATCTGATAACGCGGACGATGCCAAATGGCTTCATTGGGCTGGCAAGGTTGAACTCTCTTCCAAAGAAGACCCCACAGCCTCAGATCCGCTACGTCTCCGCCATCGTTCAAGGTGTCTTGCGACGAACGATGCGCGTAAGCCCCTTGATTTATTATTCGCAACTTCGCTCGAGCAAACCTTAGTTTTCTCCTGCGCGACCCAGTTAGCTGTATCCCAAACGCGCCACTATCTTTATTGCCCCGGCGTTGAGAATTTCGTGGGCAACTCGCAGCTCCCTCGACTCGGAATTCCTGCCGGCGCTGATAATCGCGATGCCAGCGGTGATAACCGCTGCTAATAATTCGAGGCGCGGATCAAAAGGGGGAGCGCTGCACTCGACGTGACCGGGGAAGGAAAAGACACCTTCAGCCTGAGGCACGTGGGCAGAAAAGCAACCGTGAAGGAACTACGAGAATTAGACCCGCTAAGAAAGCCCGATATGAACCTAATATTAGTCGTGCAACTTCGACTCCGCCAGTTTTTTCTTTCCAAAATTCGAGGCTTTATTATAAAAAAAAAAACTGATTATACATTTATGAGTTGTATTGTCCATCGTTGGCCACTACTTTCTGTATTCGTTCGCCCAAGGTTTTTGCTTATTTCAACCTCCACTTACCGCTAAAGCTATTTATACCGCTAAAGTTATTTATATA
>JBCFXI010001947.1:6534-34585 GCA_038496175.1 Ampulex compressa | reverse complement strand
GAGCTGATATTGCAAGGCTTGTGTGTGAAAAAGTTCTATTAATTCTACACAGTAGTTTTTGGTTGGTGAAAAACGAAAAACAAAACGAAATGACTTTCCGAACAACCCAATATAATACAACTATACTCTATACAATATACATATACAATACAACTATACTCTACACAATATAAATATATAATACAACTATACAAAGATCTTGCGTGCGGATAGCAAGGACACTTTTGGCACGACCTAAAGTTATCCAGGACACAGCCTAATAGCAGGCGCATCCGCGACAAATCCTAGGTGACGATGTGGACGATCCTGCTCCTTCTGGCCTGGACCTGGCCTCCGTCATGGGGCCAGGTGATCAACAGGGCGCCGCACTTCGTCCAGGGCGGAGACATGGCCAGGTTGGCGGTCTCGGAGGGCACGCCACCGGGCGCACCCGTCTACACCCTCCAGGGCGAGGATCCTGAGGGATCGAAGCTGCATTACTCCATCAGCGGGGAATACTTCACCGTGAACAGGGACAGTGGCGTCGTGGTGCTCAGGAAGGCGCTCGACCGAGAAACCCAGGACCTGATTGAAGTGATCATCAGTATAACGGGTAACCGCATTCGCTCGCCGGATAACTCATTGCGATACACCGGTACACACCATTAAATATGCACATTCGCTCGCGGCCGCGATAATGCACGCTTTACTTCGCCTCGTCCTTGCTTGGACAGTTTATTTTGAAAGCGCTGTAAGTCCATTTGCGGCCCGTGAATATGCGTTACTTTAATTAAATTCGCCTAACACGAATTTATATGATCAAATTATATATTGATAAATGAGTAGGAGCATTGCGACGATCGATAATGTTAACCCATATTTTTTAGTGAATGAATATGCTAACCTTTGATTGTCTCGAAACGAGAGATAATGGACATACACCACTTTTAAAATAAACGCCACAGTTTCGGTGCCTGAAAAGGAAGCCTTATATAATAAATTAGCACCCGAAAAATGAATTTAAAAAAAGAAAAGAAAGGATCACCTCGTGGTTTGCGACATAAATATAAGTACACCGATATTGGCTTCGATGTGAATATCGAAGTCTTCGATTCCCCATAGAAGGGGAGAAAAGGCGAGATTGAAACCAGTGGTTTTTCTCAGACGAAGGTATCGCGGGGTCGGAGCCTAACACGGTGTCGCTTCGTCGCGAGATAGCGGTACTGGATGAGAACGATAACGCGCCCGTGTATCACGGCCGACCTTACGCGGCAAGAGTGCCGGAAAGTGCTCACGTAGGTGGCCTGCTGCTTCCTTCTGGCACGATCACGATAACGGACGAGGATGGCGGCGTAAACGCCGACGTTCACGTGGAATGCGTCCCAGCATCGCGGGACGACGACGTCTGCGACGTCTTCGAGGTCTCCACCGAGAAGGTATTTGGCGGTAATACGTATTCGCGCTCCTCCAAAGTTGCCTGTTCGTACGCTCTTTCACTCATTCGTTCTCATTATAAGAATAAGTGTGTCCACTTTGGTGCTCGATAATTAAAGGGTTAACGAAAGGATGATAATTAACACTGGAACTACCAAACCAGTCGAAATGACTGGTCAGTCGTTTCTTTAAAAAATTGTATAAGGATGCATTTCTTGAGATTTTTATATGATTTTCATGCAATATTTAGATCGTCATTTTGATTTACTGAAATTTCCCTTTACTCTCCCCTTTTTTTAAATGATGTATGTGGTCTTTAAATATGCCCAGAAAGTGGCTGGTAGTTCTAGTGTTGAAAGTGGAATTTGTATTAAGACATTTATTGAAATTAAGTAGACGAGTTAACCATGTAAGAGCGAATGGAGGATGGCTCGCGATCTCGTTTATCTCAGCGACATTATATAATCAAGACGCACACTTGTGAAAAGTAAAATTATTTGCTACAACATCGATATATTAGCTGACCTAGTAGTTACGCGTGTCCATAGAGAGTTAATAAATCCCAACGTGGAGGAAGTTCTATTCGCGAATCAAGATAAAGATAGGAGACCCCTCTTTCCTAAAGCACGAATATGTGTCGAGAAACAGCGATTATCCTTCCTCGAGGCGCCTCTCGAAACCTCTTAAAAGTAGCCAACCTCCGATTCCAGCTGGCGGAGGGGAAGTACGACGTGCAGATCACTCTGACCGAGCCTCTGGATTACGAAAGAAGAAATTCGTACTTGATCAATCTCCTGGCGACCGACGGGGCCAGCGATCCGTTGAAAAGGTTACAGGCCAGAGCGACCGTTGCAGTCGACGTACTCGATGTCCAGGTAAGTGGGTCTCGACCATTATTGAAATAACCCTAGATACGCGACAATCATCTTATATTGGTTAACAAGATCGCTCATGACAAAATAAGCAAGCAGATACCCGCCAGGCTGTGACACCATTCCTGAGTGCCACTGGCACGGCGTGTCGGCCGATTCGTTTCAATTGCCACCGTGGCTATTTCCGTGCCTCCTACGATTAACCCTTTATGCCCTGTGAACGTGTTTACACGTGTTCAGGATATCAAACGGCGAGATGTGCGCTGAGCACGGAACTACTGGTCGTTGTTGGGATATAGGCATGATTTTTTTCTACACTGGATACGATTTTGTAATAAGAAGATTGATGAAAAAACCGCTTTTCTTTGTTTTTTTTTTACTGTCGAAAGAAGGTTTTGAGTGTATTTCGATATTTTATGAGCATCCGGAAAAGAAAGATTGCGCACGTCAGTGTTACATGTATACGGTGTGAACAGGATATACGAGTATGGTTAGCCAATTCTCGTAATCCATACTCGCTCGTCCTAATTTCTCGTTTGCGCTTTACATATGGAATATTATTTGCAAAATTTCTGGAGTTTTTGTATAATAAGGTATGTTCATTGTTATTATGTACATTTCTTGGCGCATTTTTTATCGATAGCGAAATATCGAATAACCAAGGTATCGAATACTGTAAATTTTAAAAGATAAAGGCGAAGAATAAAAAATCAGAGTTTGTTCCTTCAGCGAAGAACGTTTCATCGATAATGGTATGTAAATTAAATGCTTTTACCGAGTTAAGTTATCGGTAAGTTTAATCGTAGCGATAAAGCTGTTTGCAATTAACCTCACCCGGATAAACCGCCTACGATGCTTTCTCAGTGAACTCTGGGAAAATCTCAGGCTCAGGATCGGCCACTTGTTTTTCTAAACAGGTCTTACCGCGCAGCGCTTTCAGAGATCATCGCACACCTCGATATCTTGCATCTACTCCAGAACCATTATACAATAATATAGCGATCTACAACCGTGCAGAAAACCCACTTATCATTACGCAACGAATACCCTTGTATTTTTCCACGATCAATCCCTTCCAATTCAACCATCAATGTACAATCCTACTTTAAGCGAATATCAAAAAATCAACAAAGGTACGAATTTTACCATTAATTAATTCTCACGTATCTTGGATTCGAACTCTGGAAGAAAACAAATATTACTTACAAGAAAACTAAAATATTACTTACTACGAAAACAAATCTTACCATTAATCGTCTCGCGTACCTTGAGTTCGAATTTCATAGATACTCAGGAAGAAAACAAATATCACTTACAAGAAAACTAAAATATTACTTACTACGAAAACAAATCTTACCATTAATCGTCTCGCGTACCTTGAGTTCGAATTTCATAAATACTCAGGAAGAAAACATGTATTACTTACAAGAAAACTAAAATATCACTTACTAAGAAAACAAAAATATTACACACAAAACAAGCGCGGAATCCGCCATTCATCTCTCTGAACCTTGGAAAAATCCTCTGTCCAGGATCAGCCACCTGTTTTTCTGAATGCACCATACAGCGCAGCGCTTCCAGAGAACACTGGGCCAGGTCACACGGTTCTGACGGTCAGAGCTCGCGACGGAGACACGGGCGAGTCTCGACCCCTGCTCCTCACCCTCGAGGACGACGTCTCGAGCCACTTCCACCTCGAGGTCCTCAGAGAGGGCGACGTGACGCTCGGCAAACTGGTCACGAGCAACGCCTCTCTCGACAGAGAGGACTCCAGGATCCTGCAGAACGGCGGTATATACACGTTCCAGGTGAAGGCCACCGAGCTGATCAACAATGAGATTCCGGCGGACACCGCGACGTCGATCGTCACGATCGTCGTCACAGACGTGGACGACCTCGTGCCCGTTTTCAACCAGGAACGATTCAGCATCAGGATCTCCGAGGACATTGGAAAGGACACGCCCCTTCCTGGTATGCGCGCGAGATTTTCTCCCCTGTCGAGGGAACGCGATTCTTTGGAATAGCGGGCGTTAATTTGTGTGACATCGCTTTCTTTGAGGTCGATGCTTTAAGGAAAAGGAAATATAATACTCGAAAATGTTAATGTAATTTATTGAAACAAGATAAATAAAGGTGAGGTTTGGTTGTACATTGGTTATAGGAGGTCGTAACTTTTCGCCTTGAATTTTCGCGAGGAAAGACTATAAGAATATAAAACGTCATTATATTAGGTGTACAACTTTGCTTTCGCTGGTTTTTTTTTTTATTTAATATTTTAATTTTTTAAATGTAATATTGTAATTTTTTTTAATTAAATTTCTAAATAAGAAACTTCTAGATTTTTCTAAATTAGAAGCTAAAATTAGGGCTTCATCGTAAACTGGTTATGCAATTTACGATTCGAGGTATTGTTCATCGTTGGCCACAGCGGAAGCAAAGTTGTAGGTCTGATACCACACGAGTTTACCTCGAATTCTCGTTCACAGGTCTCAATATGATCGTCAGCGATGGCGACGTGGGTGATAATGCTAAATACGTCCTGGCCTTGAGAGATGCACCGAACTACCCTGGGATCAGCCAAGCTTTCACCGTCAGTCCCGAGGAAGCTCAAGGCCGAGTGCCGGTCGTCGTCAAGGCCAAGGACGTCAGCGTTTTGGATTACGACGTCGAGGATCCGGCGAAAAGGGAACTGGAGTTCGAGGTCGTTGCACTCGTGGCGAATCAGTCGGTGAGCGTCTCGAGATATAAATTGGGATCCGCATAATTAAAGGCCTAAGCGAGCGGTCGAGATTAAAGGAAGCTGGAATTATTCATAAGCCCGAAGTTACTCCTCCAGACTTTAAATCCACCTTGCGAACGACTTGAATTCCAAAATCAAGTATCATTGTAACTTACGCGAAATTATTGAAAAACATGCATAGTCCACGTTTACGGAATTATTCAAAGCTTCTCCTAATTTGACTTATTCACTTTCGCCAATACTTCAGCGAGCATCTAGTTAACTGTTTTCACATAAAATACAAATAACCACGATTTCCTTCAAAATCATCGATTAATTCCCATAAAACATCCAGTAGCAATCCGGTGCATCTTAAATGTTTTATTAATTTTTAATTCCTACTTTATTTGTTTTACTCTATAATTGATATATATTAACAGCAGAACTACCAAACTAGTCAAAATGACTGGTCAGTCGTTTCTTAAAAAAATCGTAGTACTTTATAACGATGTATTTTTTAGATTTTCCTTGATTTTCACGCAGTATTTAAATCATCATTTTGATGGTGTTCTAGATATCCCCAGAAAGTAGCTGGTAGTTCTAGTGTTAAGTATTTCATTTTATTTCAGTAGTAAACGTTTGATAAAAGACAAAACGTTTGCGACGTTTTTAAATAAATAACGTATAAAATATACATATTCTCCGCTCAACAAGACCATTGAAATGCACGGTGATATACATCAATGTCTCAGCATAATAACCACACTTAACCTCACGGTTCATCTCCAGGTCTCCAAGTCCCTGATACACATCCAGCTGTTGGACGCGAACGATCACAGCCCGGAATTCTCCCAGTCGGTTTATCGACTCAGCGTCCCCGAAGACGCTCTACCCGGCACTCGATTCGGCGACGTCTTCGCCAAGGACTACGACAGCGGCTCCTACGGCGAGTTGACGTACACACTCCGCGGTTTTGGCGCCGACAAGTTCAAAACGGATTCGCAAGAAGGCGGAATATCGGTCTCCAAGAAGCTGGATTACGAGGTGCAGAAATCCTATTCACTGACGATGGAGGCGAAGGACGGAGGCGGTCGAGTGTCGGCGGTGAACATCCTGATCGAGCTGGAGGACGTGAACGACAACAAGCCGGTTTTCGAGCAGCCGGAGTATTCCAGGACGGTCAGAGAAGGCGCGACTAGTTTCGATCCTCAGATGTTCGTCAGGGCGACGGACATCGATGGGCCGAGCCAGGGGAATGGGAGGATCGCGTACTCGATCAGCTCTCACAACAGTGTAACCGAGGACGTCTTCAAGGTACGCGTGGAACAGTGTTCGTTCATAAGTATTTAGATTTTAAGAGAATAGGTTCGAAAGCGATTGACATTTTAAAGTGATATTTAAAATGAGCAAGCGGGAGATTTTGAAGTGATATATTTAAAAGTGAGTACGCGGGAGATTTTAAAGTGACATATTTAAAAGCGAGTAAGCGGGAGATTTTAAAATGATATATTTAAAAGTGAGACTCAGATTCGAATCCCCTCTATCATAGATGCTTTTTATGTGTGATATGTATACCGTAGCTCTGGTGATTTGGAGCTCACCTTAAACAGTAGGTTCTGCACTAAACGATCTCAGCCGAGTGGGTGCCAAAAATTAATTTAAAAAATAGGACACATTTTTACAATATTATATTCTTATTAAATATTTTGATTAATATTTTATGAAATATTCGCAAACGAAAACACTTCGATATACTCGTCCGCCAATTTCTTTTGATTTAAAATATAAAGTCAAGCTTGAAGCCGGAGCAAAGTTAAACACAAAATCCTCCAGGTGAATCCAGAGACTGGCGAGGTGACGATGCCGAAGCCCGTGCGCTCCGACGACACGGAAAGAGGGATCTACGAATTGATCATCCGCGCCACGGACTTTGGAATTCCGCCCCTCTATTCCGAGGCGAAGCTCCTGGTTCGCGTGGGAGTGCCTGGAAATCAGAAGCCCATTTTCCGGGGCAATTACAAATCGAACCTGCCCGGGCCTAACAGCTATAGAGCGAGACTGCTGGAGAACGCATCGCCTGGAACGGAAGTCATCAGAGTCGTCGCTAACGATCCCGATGGCAGAGACAATCTCCTTCAGTATTACATAGCCGGAGGCGCCAAAGACAACTTTGCCATCGATTCCAGGTATCGATGTATCCAAAGGATCGCTAATTTATGTTCAATAATCGCGTCCTCCAGAGCAAAGTATCGTGTTTCATCGATCATTTCATCGCTGATCCCAATTGATTCAGCTCTGGCGTGATAACCGTCTCACCCGATGCACGATTGGACCTGGAGACTGGCGGGGATAAGTACGAAGTGATCGTTTACGCCGTGGATTCTGGAGTACCTGTTAGAGAAACGGCGACTACCACCGTCACTGTTAACATGATAGACGTTAATAACAAGCCCCCAACGTTCAATGAATCGACGTACTTGGTCTACGTCTCTGAGAGAGCAGCTATAGGTACTTGTAAAATATGTTAAATATGTAAAATAATACGATTTTCAACGCGCACGTGTACCTATGGGATGTCCCGAAATTCACGCGGGAAGTAATATTGATTGAAAACACGGGTTTATGATTAAAAACTATAAATTGTTTAATGATTCGTAAAGTATGCAGTATAGTGTTATGGCACGTGTATACTCTTTTATTGAAATTTTCACGTCTCGCGTGAATTTTGGGACACCCTTTTAATTCTACTGATCGAACCAACTAATTTCGGTTACAATGATCGAGGAACACTTACTTCTGACACTATCTTCTGTGTTATGGAGTAGAGAACTTTCTTCTTAATAAAACAATCTTCGGTCCTTTTTCCTGCGTAGAGTCATAGTTAATATATAAAAAAAGTCGTGCAGCGTGAAAATCTCCAATATCCCAGGAAAATAAGAGGACGTTTCACCAACATCGAAAATCGATTTACAGGCGAGTCGGTGCTAAAAGTCGTGGCCACCGATCCGGACTCCGACGCTTACTTGGAGTATTCCATAATCGAGCCCATAAGGGCCGTCGACAAGACCGGCGTCGCCCTGAAGAGCACCACGCCCTACGACTACAAAACCGCCTTTCGCATGAACTCGACCAGCGGCTTGATAACCGTGGGTCGAGTGCTGGACTATCAAGTGGCGGCCGTGATAATCCTGACGGTTCAGGTGCAGGACATCAACGCGGTCGTCGACAAGGAGAGGCAGCTGGCCAAGGTCGAGGTGACGATCTACATCCAGGCCTACAGCGACGACAATCCGAGCTTCACGAATCCAGGATGGTCGCCCAACAATCCCACGATTCGCGTGTCCGTGCCTGAAGAGCAGCCCCTTGGCACGACTTTGCTGATGCTGTCTGCCAAGGAGCCGATGACAGGATATCCGGTGCAGAGGTTCGAGCTGGTTCGAGAGGAGGACGATGAGGGCTACGTTAATGTTGGAGTGCAAAGCGGGAACGTCGTGCTGAGCAAGAGACTGGATTACGAAGCCCTGAATCAGAAGGTAGCGGTGAATTATTTTTGTTTCTTGTACTTTGATTAAAAGCTGATAGCGTGGAATGTATTTAAAGTGGGTTCTTTGGACACCTTTTAGCTTAGATGAGTTTGAAATAACATGGTGGGAGAAAAACACTAGATTTTGGCTTTTTTTTTCATTTTTTTTCGTGGACTTTGTCAACTCCTGAAGTAGATCCCACGTGTTTAGAAATACCGTGCATACAAATTGGGTCGATAGAAATGAATATAAGAAGAAATTGAACTTGTGTTCTTTTTCATCAAATCTTGGATAATAAAAAAGGGCAATGGTTTTGGGTCGTTCAAAAGTTACGTAAATTTGCAGTTCATTCGCTTCAAAGTGCGTGCTCTGGCGCGGGACTACGAGATCACGAGGAAGATGTCGGAAGCGAATGTCATCGTGGAGGTCCAAGACACGAACGACAATAGTCCGATCTTTAGCCAGAAGGATTACAAGATCTCGGTACTGGAGTCGGCGAAGTCCTCGAAAATAGTGCTGAACGTCAAGGCCTCCGACATGGACAGCTCAAATACCGAGCAGGAAGTGAAGAGAGGCTACGGAGAGGTTCGATATTCTCTCGTAGGAGAGAACGCTAATGTGTTCGAGGTGGAGCCAATAACTGGAAACATTCAGGTGAATTTTTTCATCGCGATGCAAAATCGCTCGTCTATATCATCATCTGCTCTTATGAGGTGTAAAGAGGAATCGATTCTCGACCGATGCTTTCAGATTGCCGCGAATACGACTCTGGACAGAGAGCGACAGTCCGTCCTTCGCTTCTACGTCGTTGCCTCGGACATGCCACAGGGTGGAGCCGAGCAAAGAAGCACCAGAGCTCTGGTGACCGTCGACGTTCTCGATGTGAACGACAATGCGCCTTCCTTCGAGCAGGAATCCTACACGGCTGTTATTCCTGAAAATGCACCGCCGGGTGTCAGTGTTGTCAACACCACGGCTACTGATCCGGACGAGGGAGAAGGTGGCACGGTGAATTTTGAGATCATCGACGAGGGCGAAGCAAACGGTATACATTTTCACGTTCAAATTAAAGAAAAAAATATGTATAATTTAATTATATTTAATTATCCGAATTGTCGCAAACTAATTTTTCACTCAGAAATGTATGGTCTCTTTCAAACAAACAGAAGCAAAATATATTTACTAAATTTAACACTAATAAAATATACGCCAGTTCATCACAATCCGAACGATCAGGTAAATACTATACTATCCACATTAATCAAACTTAATCATCCCTCAACAACTCCAGGTCTCTTCAAGATAAACCACACAACAGGCGAGATCTACTCCGCGCGAGCTTTGACCGGCAAAGGCAGGACCGAGCCTTACAACATGCGCGTTCGAGGCCAGGACAATGGCGATCCTTCACTTTACACCGATGTGGAACTGACTTTGTACATCGGCGATGTGGTCAGCAATGACGGTGTCCCGCTCTTCATTCGTCCAACCCTCGAGGAAGTGGCGCACATCGCTGAGAACTCGACGATCGGTAGCCCAGTGTTCCAAGTCGTCGCCTCGGACCCTGACGATCCTAATCTCCCCAACGGGAAGATCACCTTCAAGTTCCTCGAGGATGGAAACTTTGGCAAGGACGCCAGTGCTTTTAAGATCAGCACTGATACAGGATTGATCACGACCAGGAAGCTGCTGGATAGAGAAGCCAAGGACAGCTACACCTTGATCCTGGTTGCTCAGGACCTTGGAATGCCGCCTCAACAGGCCACTCGAGTTCTCCAGGTCATCGTCGACGATATCGACGACCACAAACCGCACTTCAAACGAAGCCTCGACAGCCCCCCTATCGATCTGAACATCCCAGAGGAATCCCCGGTTGGCACCAGAGTGGGCGTTGTCGAGGCTATCGACGAGGACATCGGTGAGAACGGCATGATCGATTATATGATCGTGTACGGCAACGAGGCTGGTCTCTTCACGGTCGAGAGGTTGGAGAACAACTCTGCGCTGATAAAGTCCAATGGTCGACTGGACAGGGAGCTCGCGGATCGTCACTTGCTCACCGTTAAATGCTTCAAGTACTCCACCAGGAAGACGGACGTCGTACCCAAGCCGTATAATCGACAGGACCCGTCGGAGAGGCAGGTGCTGGTCAGGGTCCTGGATATCGACGACAATAAACCCAGGTTTAGGAAGGAGAACGTCACTCTGGGCGTTCGATTGAACGTACCTATCGACACCAGCCTGATAACCCTCGAGGCCTACGACGTGGACTCCGATGCTCTGCCCATAGGTTATCGCATGGGGAAGGCGGCCTTCGCTTCTCTGGTCGATCCCTCCATGTCGCGTCGCGAGATTCCCTCGAACCTTGCCTTGAATCCTCAGACTGGCGAATTAAGGACGACTGGCTCCATGTCTGGCTACGCGGATGGCTTCATGGAGATCATCGTGACTGCGAATAATTCCAGAGAATTGGGCAGGGAGACGAATGTGACTGTTAGGATATTTCTACTGAGGGACAGAGACATGTTGAAGTTCGTCTTCTCGAGGCCTCCGGTTGAGGTTAGGAAGACACTGGAGGACTTTGAAAGGGCAGTGCAGCAGGCATTGTCCCTGCCCATCAGCGTCAATGTCTACGACACGCAGTTCTACTCCAAGGAGGACAATTCTCTGGACTTCTCCTCGACCAGCTCGTGCTTCCAGATGGTGGGCAAGGAGTCCTACGATCTCGACGAGATGAAGGCTCTCTTGACGGATCCAAGGAACGAGGAACTGAAGAAGGTTTACAGGAAGTATCACGTGGAGAAGGTGCAGCATTGTGCCGCGGTTGTCGCACGAGCTGACGCCTCTATGACCCAGATTTGGGTCCTGGCCATCGCGGTGCTGGTCGGGGTTGCCGCCATAATATCCAGCTGCGCCCTTTGCTGCATGCACGCCAAGTATGTATTTGCCCAGGATGATCCTTAGATATCTTTGAGATTTTTGGGGATTATTTCGCAACAGCGTAGTAGCTACTGCTCTAATGTTGTAGAGAAATCGCGCACATAAATGAAACGTGATTTGTAAATGCTCGTCAATACTTCAGTGAGTAAATCTGAATAGGAATGAAAATAATAAATATATATATCTGGGTATTTGAATTATACATGATCGAAGGAAATATTTAAAATCTCAATACGAGTCATTGGACATTTTAATACGTCTTGACCTCGTCTAACGTATACGAATAGTATCCATTAGCATAAAATAGACGAGACTTCAAAACGCCTCCAGTTAATTTTCATTATCAAACCTATCCACAAAGCGCACAGTAAATAGATTCATCCGATCATTTAGATATCGTATAAATTGAATTCATTCGATCACGTAATATTTAAATACTATTATAAATAATCTAAAAACTCCTAGATAAGTCATTTTCAGGGCTTCGACAAATTTAGTGCTGATAATTCGGTAAAGATTCTCAAAGTATCAGAGGCCAACGCCCACGTTCTTTCCTTCCTTTGTCCGTGTTTAAAAAGGAGGTTAACGCAGGAATGGAAACGTAACGCTTTGCACTTTTGTCTCAGGTACAAACGACAAGTGAAACACGCACGTTTGCGTGATCAGCCGCGCCCTCCTCTGAGTTACGTCTCCTCCGGGCCGGGGATGGTCAGTGCCACGTCTCACACGACTTTGGGCCCAGGCACGATGGTCTCCTTGGGCCCGCACGAGGGCCCTTACGAATGGGGCGCCGACACGACGCTCTATCACCCAAGCACACTCGGTTCCAGAACCTGAGAGGCACTTAACCATGAAAATTCATCGAGCAAACGAGATTTTCGTTCGTCGCGCACGCAAAATCGTGAACAAACTACTGTGAATAAGGAATCGTGGACAAACTATCGCGGATGATAGATCGTGAGGAAAAAATGAAGGAATAGTCGTGAACAAAAGGTCTAGAAGGAAATACCGTGGTTGAGAAATCGGGAACGAAGAATCGTGAAGAGAAATTGAGAGTGTAGAATCATGAACGTGAAAAAATCGTGAACTAGCGTGAATAAGGAATCGTGGACAAACTATCGCGAATGAAAGATCGTGAGGAAAAACTGAAAGAATAGTCGTGAACAAAAGGTCATGAATAGAGAATCGCGATTGAAAAATCGTGAAGAGAAATTCAGAGTGTAGAGTCGTGAACGCGGCACGATTTTTCTACAGATATATAGCTTGAGCTTCTTGCATTGAAAACCTACATATCGTTTTATCTCCACGCGTTCTATTCAAGAGAATAGGCCGCGGTCACGAGTGACGTAACGCTTGCCCTTTATTTCCTGGCCGTAGAAGAAATCGATGATTAATGAACGTGTCAGACTTCGACCGTCAAGTTGGCACAAGGACAAATATCATCCACGATTATTACTCTTATCTTACGCAGCGCTGAAAGAATTCTCGCGTCGAATTTCCTCACCTTATCACACTTTATCCTACTCAAGGAATCATCGAGAAATCCTCGACTCCTGCTCAGATGTGTATAAATGGCGAATCTCGGAGGCATCGATTCGAGTTCGCTTCGATGGAAACCTCGTGGAGCTTCGTTGAGAAATCGATCCTCCAGAATTCTCAATCCGACCTTTCACGGACGTGTAATTCACGGACTCAGTGACGTAATCTCCGTCGCTTTATTGTAGCCAGCAAATCGATGATTCGCAATCGAGCGGTGGACCAACAAACGGAAGCCCACCTTTCGCGTTTGGCAAGACCGACCGTGACATTTGAATCGAGAAGGAACGGATAAATCCCCCTTCGAAAGCGGAAACAGGAAAGCGCAGCTTGTCTCTGACGCCTGCAATTTTTCATCGACGCGGGACAAAGATCTTCGACTTCGTTTCGACGTGTCGCAGGATTTCGACAGTCGTTGTGCAACGATTCTCGAGGTGCTATGTGGCTTTAAAACGATGTTAAGCGAATCAGGCGCTTTTAAGACGTTCGTGCCAAAATAATCGAGGAGATTCGTTGGTCCGCAAATATCACTGTCACTTCTTAGCCGTTAACCGGTTTATTTCTGCGTCGAAAGGCACGAGAAAGATTCCGTGGATTAACGAAGAATCGACGAAGGATTTGGCGGGCTGTTTGAAACGCTTTCTTCGCGGAGCCAATAGGCGAGCGGATTCCTGCTTTAAGATCGTAACCGTTGACTTTGCGATGAAACGATTGCTGCTAATATATTTAATACCTGTATATAGGATGCGCGATAGTTTCTATCGGTGTACTTTGCACGATAAGAAGGACGTTTTCAGTGAGCGGTATTTTCGTTATCTTTGGTTAACAGGTTACGACTGCTAATTGCGAAATTGTATATTTCACACGTGTCCGATATTCGTAAGGCTTGCGCGCTAATGGACGGTGCGCATTCTATTGTAATATAAATCGTATTTAAAAGCGAAATAAAACTGTACATTTGACTGTATTTATAGCAAACGATGTGTATCGCTCGAGTAATTTTCTTCCTAAATAACGCGTGGACATTAAGTGGGTGTAATTATTTCCTAAAATAACGCGTAAAATAGGAGGGAATTTTGATTTCGCAGACATATTTTTTGCATGTTAAATTGATGAGACTGAGGTACGTCCATGTCTCGTGCTACTTGTCGACTGTTACAAGGTTTTTTATTTTTTGGTACGTAATACTGATCTTTACACCGCCATGAACAATTTTGGCGAAAGTGTTTAGAAGTTTTGGATTGGCGACCGTTGCTGTACAAAGTAGATAAGCGAAAATGTTTCATAAAACTATAAAATAATAACTGAAAAGGAAATCGGTAGATCGACAGGTCATTGGCGCTTGCAAAATGATACTGCATGTATACTGTTTCCAAAATCGGATTACGACTTCGCATTGGCTAATCCCTATAAAATCTTACGCATAAACGCCGTCTGAATAAAAGCATAATGTAGTTACATAACTAAGCCTACTTTTAAAAACAGATTTCTTTAAAAAAAACTTAAAACTGTGAGACAAGGTATTTTCCAAGATTCTCCATGCTTTTCTCAACTCGTATGGATCAAGTTATTAATCCATCGACATTTTTCCTTCTCTCCTCTCTTCTTCAAGAATACATTTTGCACGCCTAAATACATCTGGAAAGTGAGTAGCAGGTTTTGTGTTAACGTGGCATATTGGGCAATCCGTACGACCGTCGAATATCCCTGGATTCCACGGCAGGTGTTCCAGCGCCCGGCTCGAAAATGTCAAGGCAAGGTGGAGCCCCAAGAGCGAATTTGATTCGATAGATGTCATAATCCGCTGCTAAAGTCTGGACTAAAAGAAAGTCCTCGAGCGACTCTTGACCGTTGAACGTTTACCGCTGCGATGCAAAAGAACGTTGGCTCTCGAAATCCTAGCTGCAGGTTCTCAATCATTCTCAAGAAACGTTTAATACATCGAAAGATCGTATCGATGATCGACTTCGTTAATCAAAATTCTAATTCAGGCTTTGGCTTAAAAATTAATTCGTCTTCAATAAAGGCCTTAATTTGGCTTAAAATATATATAAAAAGATGATTAGTGTGCAGGTGTAAAATTTGTAGAGTAGCTGCGATAACTCTAAAAAAAATTCACTGGGGATTTTTAGATATGAAGGATGCGATTATCGCTCATCGTTTTGTAGTAAATTCCTTAAATACTTTTGGAGGCTCTTACATAACATATGGGATGTAGTGTAGTTTAAGGGTATTTATCACATTCCAAGTAACCTCGAACGATCCTAAGTTTAACAACCTTTTCATTTACTCTCAACAACGACGACAAACGATCTTAACGTCAACACGATCTTAAATGCTACCCCTCGATCCTCCTTTAATCACCTATAATTCCCAACGATTACAACGCTGAGCAACAAAATCACCGATCCAAACTCTTTGGTGCAAGAATCCGGAAGACAAAATTCGCGATCCCAGATCCAACATTCGAGGATCTCATCAACACTAGAACTACCAAACCAGTCGAAACGACTGGTCGGTCGTTTCTTTAAAAAATCCTAGTACTTTACAACGATATATTTTTTAAGATTTTCCATGATTCCCATGCGGTATTTAGATCGTCATTTTGATCTACCAAAATTTCCTCTTACTCTCCCCCTTTTTTTAAAGATGTACATGGTGTTCTAAATATGCCCAGAAAGTGGTTGGTACTTCTAATGTTAACGGACCATCGATCCAAGCGAATCGAGGCATGGATTCGAATCATAAATCCTATATTCTACTCTGAACCAGATAGACCATCGCTGAAACGCTGAAATCCTTCGATCGTATCCACGTCCTTCGTCAGGTCGACGCTCTTGTTTCCACTGATTTTCGCCTCTTCGAGGACCAAAGTCGCGTTGCAAGTCGCGCACTCCTTCCCAGTCGTCGTTTCTACGATCCTCTGAGCCTCGAACTCGTACTTCTCGGTGCTCGCGTAATCGTCCTCGAGAGTCGCCTTGTGATTCGAGGGGAGAGTCGCGTCGATCTTGGGATCGTCATCCTGATCGACGTCCGGATGGTCGTCGCGATCGAGATCCTGCTGGGAGGAGGTCTTCTCGCCCTCGCCATCGAGACTCGTCTCGTGATAGCGCGTCAGGGACAAGTGGTTGGAGCTGGTCTCCTCGTTCTGCTCCGTCCTCGTGTCCTCGATAGCCGAATGAGCCGCCAGATGCTTGGTGATGGTCTCCAAGGGCGACATTATCTTCTCCATGAAGCGCTGCCGCTCCTCCGGCGCCATCGACTCCGACCTGTGGATTATGTCGTGCCTGCAAGGTCAATTCGATCACTTGACTGTCAGGAGCATCGAGCGGTTGTTGCAATTTTAATTTAATTCAAGACACTGTGCGTGAATTTTATTGGTCGTAGACGAACACTTCTAATCTTCACGCTTTTCTTAATAATTTATATTTGAAGTTTTTCGTCTGGTTCTCTGGACTAGAATGTCAATCGTCAGAATGACATTGCACGTGGAGAAGACTTTATATAATTAATTAAAGTTTTTTTTGGACTTTAATAATTAAAGTTAAAAATTAAAAAAAAATTAAATCACTTCATAATTAAAGTTAAAAATGTTAAGGATACAATTGAAAATATGTGTGAGTACAATTGAAAAGCTAATAAATAAGCCATATAAATAAAAGGCGTGGAAAAAATTAGACACTGGAGTAACTAGAGCTATACTCAAACCTAGGACCTTTTGTATGCCGGACATGCGATTAATTCTAATTTAATTCAATTCATTTTCACCACAGTCCAACTAAACTTATTTCATCTAGGATCCACTATTTAAACAGTATTCCAACCACTAGAACCACGATATACATATCCCGTGAAAAAACCATCGTTTTTCCAAGCCATGATCGACATTCCAATAGCCTAGCTTCACCTGTTCATTTTGTTCTTCTTCCTGGGGTACAGATTAAGATGAAATATCATCTGCTGTCGCTCGTCCTCGTCCAGTGCAGTTTGTTGGCTGGGCAGAGCGACTATTGGAACCGGATGCGGAAGCGGAGCGTAAAACTTCGGCCCCCTGTTGAACTGAAGCGGCCTTCTGGCCTCGTAGTCCTCCAGCTGAGGCCTGGGCCTCGTCGTCTTCTTGTTCTGCTCGCCAATGTCCGTGATCGGATAAATGTCCAGCATAACGCTGAAGGGCTTTGGCTTTCGTTTCTTCTGGTAATTATTGGGCGAGAAGCCGCCCAGGTTGTCGTACTGATTGTCCATCGTCGATGGAAACTTGTAGTTGGCGGTCGGTCGGGCGTAGAAGGGATCGTAATAAGGGTTGAAGCGATGAGTGCCTGTCGGTGAGAATCTAGAAACGAGGTGCACAAAAGTATTTTTACCTCGAGCTTTGATCATCTTTCTCTTTCTCATCTTTAAGTTACTTATTTATCTCTCTCTCTCTCGTTTATCTTTGAATTTTCTACCGATATTTAGAAGAGACGAAATTTTTACCGAAATTTGTAAGGTCTATTATATTGAATTGAATCTGAAACTCTGATTTATAATTAATTTATAATTATTATTGAAACTCAAATGTACCTCGAGCTTTGATTGTCTTTCTCTTTCTCATCTTTAAATTACTTATTCATCTCTCTCTTGTTTATTTTAAAATCTTTTTATCAAGAGTATTGGCAAGTGAGAGGATTTCTGCTTTTATTGGTCAAAGGATCAGCATTGCGCCGATGTCTAAGTCGTAAAGTGCGCGAATTCTTTATTACTAATATATAAAAGAGGTTGTAAAGTTTATTACATTGAACTCAATCCGAAACTTAAACGTGTTCTCAGACACACCGCGTATTAAAGAAAAATTACTTTAGTCACTTGGAAAGCTTCTTATAGAAATCTTCCAATCCACCATAATTTAACAAAAATATACATTCTTATTCACGAAATACATTCACTTAATTCGCCTATTGTCTTACACGAGTTCAGTATTGATCCACCCCAAAATATAATATATTCCTACAATTCGATCCTCTCTCGTAACTTCAAGGTCAACGCGTTAATACAACCAACCTGACGTTCGAGTTGGCCAAGAGATTGACATCTGCCGGGTGTTTCGGTTTGTACTGATAAAAAGGATCGCCGCCAAAGGGCGCTGGATAAGCGGAACCTTCTTCCTCCTCGGACCTGTCGCTGTTCGACATCATCTCCCCTATCTCCGGGTACATGTCGTACTTCTTCGGATTCACGTACACCCCCGTGAACTTTATCCCCCTGTTTGGCACCTCGGCGTCGTTGGTCAGGTACTTTATGATGTCCTGGATGTTCCTGGAAGAGTGAGGATACCGGTACTGGGACAATTGCGGGTACTTGGGTCGTTTGAAGGACGTCGGATGAGGAGTCCTGAATTCCCAGTGAAATGGCGTCGGTTTGCTCTCCTCTGAGCTGGATTCTTCGTCCAAAATCGGCTCCTTGTATCTGCGAGATAAAGTATATTTTATCTTTTGCTCCCTAAGACCATAATCACGTATTATGAAGAAATGAATTTTAAACGTTGATTTGAAAGAGTGACGAATTTATTTTTGTATAAACAGTGCGTGGTTTGAATTGTGTTTTTTCTTTTTAATTCGTTTCTCGGCTTGAATTGTGTTTGATCGTGACTTATAGTCGGTGTTGTACAGATGGGAATCTGATGGAAGTAAATCTTGCAAAAGGATGGAGAAAATGGTTGCAAAGTCTAGTCGTGGATGTTGAAGGAATTCATTTGAAGATAATTCATCTTCGCACGTTTAGATTTTTATGGTTTTTTGAGGTTTTCTATGATTCTAGAGTTTGAATCTTTCTATCGATCCATCGATACCTCTTTTTAATACCTTTTTTTTGAGGATATACGTGGTATACATAAATATGTCCAGAAAGTGGTTCGTAGATTCTGCGCTAAATCGCCATAACGAAGAATTTCACGTGCGTTTATCTCGAACAGGGGAAAGATCTTTATTTATATAAGTGGAATTGAGTAATGAGCTTTCGCTTATGATCGGCGCACTTGAAGCCGTGAATCAGATCTGCGAGCTTATCTCGGATCTTCGCCATTACTCATCTACGGTGTAATGCTCGATCCTCTATCTACGTTTAAACCCCAGATGTTCTAAAATATTTACAATTAATAAGCGTCTCAACGTAACGCCATTTTCACAGTTTACCTTTCGTTTATCCGCATCGAGGATTTTGCTCGTTAGAATAATTCGGGTTACATCAAACTATAATAGAATCGAGTAAAGAAATATGAGAAAAAGAGGGAGAGAAAGAAGTCGAATTCTTCCTAAATAAATAAATAAATAGAATATAATATATATTGTATAAGCTTGATTTAAAATCACTTTTGATGCTGATGTGCAATAATCATAAGAAATGGAGAAATTCAGGTACTCTCGTTTTAATACTCCATGTAATCAACCCTCGAATATTGGCCAATGCCTCACCTTTGTTTCACTCTGTAGACCACAGCGTGGTTGTCGAACAATTGCTTCCCCTCCGGATCCTCGTCGTGCAATTTACTCTCCGCGGATGTTTTCAGAACTCTCTTGCGCAACATGAAGTTATTCAAGTTCTGACTCCTGATCTCAGGATTGTTAACATCCCGAACCCGACTCTCGATCGGCGTCAGATCCTCGCTCTTCTCGCGCTGCAAGTACTTCCCAAAGCTCTCGATGTCCGATCGATCCTGCATGCGGCTCAGGTCGGTCCTGTTGGCGGCGCCATCCTGGAAAATTGGATTCGCGGCCTTCTTCGTGGAGTTCGACGCCTTTTTGAGGGCATTCTGCAGGATGTATATGTGCTTCGTTTCTTGACTCACTTTTCCCGCTGTCGACGTAGCCGATGTGAAGTCGTATAAGAATATTGCAACCTAAAGCAGGATAAGAGTATCGATTTAATGTTATAGCGGTTCTAAGGGAATTTTTAATACATCAAATCTATACTATAATAGTATACTGTTTTTTTGATACGACGTGTACAAATTAATTCGACGTCTTTGGATCGAATTTGTTCCGAACAAGCGTTGATTCTTGTAAAACACGACGTCGAGTGAGAATTTATGCGCGTTAAGTGTATATAAATAATGATTTCTTTAGTAATCCAGTTTATCATCAAGTAAGTAATTGAGTTAATAATTCTTCGATCTTCTGCTAATAAAACAATAAAATCATGAAATTCACGCAGATCGAAGGATCGAATTATAAAACAGCGTATAAAATCATTAGATCAACGAGTATCCACTCAGAGTATACACATTAATATCAAATCGCGATTCACAATGAAATCCTAAAATTCGTGCATATCGAAGAATAAAATTATAAAACAGCGTATAAAATCATTAAATCAACGATTATCCACTCAGGGTACACACATTAATATCATCGACATATCATTAACAATAAAATCCTAAAATTCACGCAGATCGAAGGATTCCACTCAGGGTACACACATTAATATCATCGACATATCATTAACAATAAAATCCTAAAATTCACGCAGATCGAAGGATCGAATTATAAAACAGCGTATAAAATCATTAAATCAATCACGCAGATCGAAGGATCGAATTATAAAACAGCGTATAAAATCATTAAATCAACGATTATCCACTCAGGGTACACACATTAATATCATCGACATATCATTAACAATAAAATCCTAAAATTCACGCAGATCGAAGGATCGAATTATAAAACAGCGTATAAAATCATTAAATCAACGATTATCCACTCAGGGTACACACATTAATATCATCAACATATAATCAACAATAAAATCCTAAAATTCACGCAGAATCGAATTATAAAACAGCGTACAAAATCATTAAATCAACGAGTAATCACTCAGAGTACAGATCGTATGGTTTAAAGCGAGCGCGCCAATAGACTCGCCAATCCAATCGAGCGTGGGGAGTGCGAGGCGTCGACATCTCTGAAATCGCAATTAACCTTATTCCCCTAATTGGATCCGTGTCAAAGCACAGTTAACGCCCTATATGTGAAGCGCGCAGAAATCTCCTTCGACGCTTGGCTCCCCATGCGTGGAAGGGGCGAGCGCCGAGATTCGCGGTGAAATTCTAATCCCCAACACGGCTCCCGCGCGCCTTACATTAATCATCGGAGAAAACGTGCGAAACGTAATTGCGCCCATTGTTCTTTGCCCCCCCCCCCTGCTTTGCGGAGAACCGCGGATTCATGCGTCGAAGCTGGACTTTTTTTTCCTTTTTTTGCGCTGCGAATGCGAAAGGGACGCCGTGATTTGTTGCATCGTTCTACCCGTTCGCCGATTTGTTTTCGACTATCGGGAGCCGCGATCTGCGGCCTCGTTTCGATCCGCGATTTGCACGGCCGTTGAACCTCGATAATCGAAGATGATAATTCGTGGATACGCGGGGAAGTTGGGGAACTATTAGAGAGCTTTTCTGATCGACACTGGAACTACCGGCCACTTTCTGGGCATGTTTAGAACACCACGTGTATCTTTAAAAAAAAAGGTGAGAGTAAAAGGAAATTCTTTTTTTGCTTACTACTACTACTTTAATAAAAAATATTCAGTAGATGAAAATGATGATTTAAATACTGTACGAGAATCATGGAAAATCTCAAAAAATGCATCGTTATAAGGCACTAGGATTTTTTCAAGAAACGACTGACCGGTCATTTTGACTGGTTTGCTAGTTCCTAGTGTTAAACGAGCAATGGTGTGAGTTATATTATCGTTATTTGAATAAATAACGGATCGAGATTAAGTTAATAATATCCCATGTATTATGATTTCCATGGAAGCGATTGATATTTATCAGAGATTTTGGCATTCTGGTAATTATTAATGATACTTCGTCTGCTTTGTGAGACGCGTTATCGTTGTTCTCGCGGACGATTGTTCCTGGATTATTTTACAGAGCGCTTAATAAAGCGCGTAATAGATGGTAAATAAGGAATGGAGTTTTATTTACCGCATAATATACGTTATTATCCTTCTCGAGCTGGCTGAACCTTGGGCTATTTCATAAAATGTATAATAGAGCGAATAATAGAGCGTTAACGACGATGGAATATGATGTTCGGCACGGATACCAAGTGGATTGGCGCGGCACACGCATCCGCACTTACGGGGACTTTGCGAAGGAAGCGATACGGATCGTTGCAAAGGGGCTAAAAGCAGAAGCTGGTAAATCAGCCGACGCGCCGCGCACGTAAGTGGCGTGTAAATATCAATTTGTAAGAAATTTTTGACGCGTTGTTTCGTTATACATCGCTGTTTGTCCATTAGCGAGGAACAGGAGGATCCACGACTACTCTACTTGTTGACATAATAACGTCGGGCAGCAAAAAATAAGATAAACGATTAACATTTGAATTTTCTAAGCTTCTTATAAAAATTCAGGCAAGATTTGAACATTTTCGAAGATTCGAAAAAAAAGATTCGAAAATTTCCGCAAAAGAGTGCGCGTGTACCAACAGAGCCACGGAGGTCATTTACCCTATATACTATTTCATACATAAGCGTCTATCGTACACTTTTGGAATAATTAAAAAATATACGATTTTTAATTATAATCCTGCGTTTTATGTCACGATTGCTTCTTGCGTGAATTTTGGGACACCCCTTATATATCCTTCCTCGTTCTAATTTCCTCATACAGGATTGAAATTAAATGATAAGACGAAACGAGAGCCCAAGTTTCTTTTGAATTAAATATTTTAATAAACGCGGGATACTATAACTTTGCGTCATTTTTATATAACGACCAATGACTTCAATAATCTTTCTCCAACGATTCCTTGCCTTCACAACGCTTTCTTTCGCACTCGAGCAACGATATAAGGCCAACGGTCTCGGTAAATTTAGAGAATTTAATGCAAAACAGTTTTCAGCAAACGAGGAAGGAAGTAGTTAGCATGCATTTACTTCTCGCAGCATTCATTAGCGGATAATTACGTCTGCATCGCGTGGCGAACCAGGATGCAACGAATTCTTATCTGCACGCGATTGCTTTGAATTGCTAATGCGACGAAAAATATCGATCGGATTCGGTTGAATCTAGATCAACGAGTATGTGGATCGGAGAATTTCGCTTTTCCGCGTAACGTTTCAAAAATGCGGTCTTTATTGCGTCCTCATTTGCAAATGATAATTTTTGCTATGAGAAAATAACGACATATTTCAGATAGCAATCAACGATAAGAATGATTTAAATAGAAAGTAAGTATTACTTTTTAAATACCTTCAACGCCATACCCTAGTTTTTTACGCAATAATCTCTCAAATTTAGTAAAATTACACGCGTTATATTTAGATATGACGATTCAAAATAATATGAATATAAATTTCAGAATACCGAGTTATTTTATATAAACAATATTATTCTTTTAATCGCTTAATCGTACTTTAACAGCCGAGCTTTCGGTCGAGATCTTAGCTCCTTCGTTCATAAAAAACTGGTTATACATTTATGATTCAAAGTATTCTCCATCCTTGGCCACGACGAAATCAAAATCGCGCACCTAATACTTCAGTAAAAATGACACCAGCTCGATTCGAATAAAAAATCATTTTTCTCGCTTCATAAAGACACGGAGGAGGAGAAAACAATAATCGAAGGATCGGGATGGACGGGAAGAGAAAAGTCTCACCAGTATCGCCGCCACCACGACCATCACTCCTATCACGAATTTCCTCACGACGGGGCTATATCGATTTCCGCTGTATCTATCAGTGCGATCGGCATAGAGTCCCAGCTCCGATGTGCTTATAGCCGTCCTTCGTCCAGTCTCGGGCATTTCCCTCCGCAATCTCAAGGAACACGATCGCCCCGTGACTATTCGTCGACGATCCTTCGCATCTTCGGATCGATCGAGCCGAAGCCAATGCTCTCGAGCGATTCTCCTTCGGTCCTCCAGATCTTAAACGCCTTATCCACTTCAACGGCCTCGGAGATTCACGAAGTCTTCAGCTTCATCCGATTTTCCTCGATCAGCCGCTCTTTCAAAATCCAACTTGCCTATGACGATTATTCGATCGCAAGGAAATCTTATTCCTTCTCTAGAGGATTATTCGATCGCGAAGAAAAGGTATTTTTGTATTTCTTGTATAAAGGATCATCCGATCACGAAATTATTAATTCTCTAGAGGATCATTCGATCGCGAAGAAAAGGTATTTTCGTATTTCTTGTACAAAGGATCATCCGATCACGAAATTATTAATTCTCTAGAGGATTATTCGATCGCGAAGAAAAGGTATTTTCGTATTTCTTGTATAAAGGATCATCCGATGACGAAATTATTAATTTTCTAGAGGATCATTCGATCGCGAAGAAAAGGTATTTTCGTATTCCTCGTATAAAGGATCATCCGATCACGAAATTATTCCCTCTCTAAAGGATAATCCGATCACGAAATTATTCCCTCTCTAAAGGATCATCCGATCACGAAAAATGGTGTTTATGTCCAACGTGTAATTTTTCGAGCAGGTATTCAATATCGTTTCACTGTAAGCTCTATCCGGAGGCCTTTGGCGAATCCCTTTTCCAAGGCGGAGGCGCGTATTCCCGCGATGGCTCACGTGCAACTAACGAGCGCATATTTCTCGCAGCCGAGTTTTCACCGGTTGATCCTATCAGGAGCGTAGAAATTTTCTTTGTCCGTGGGGGAGGGCCTCGTTATGGTGGTAGGAGGCGGCCAGTTATGGGCTACTTATTTCGGCGCCTGCCAAGAGCCGGGAACAATATCACTGTGCCGCGCGAGAGGGAAAAATGTATCGGCCTTTCGACGCCTCGGTCCTTGAAGCGCCTAGCTAATTGGCGCATTCTCCTTGCGCGCCGCGTAAAAAGCAACATTCCCGATTGATGCCTCCTTAATTGCCAGCTTGTCTCTCGAAAGCCACCCGCTTCTGGACGGTTTACGCCTTTATTAGCGCCAGGCTCGTTACGCCTTTGCCCCCGCGATCGCACCTTCGTGATTTCGCGCCCACTTTCTTGCCTCGATCCCCAAGCTTTGGCGATTTAGCTCCTGCTCTTGCTGTTCACAGAAGCACGAAAGGAATTGCGATGATTGAATTCGTGGGAAGATAAGGAAATCGGATGAACGATCATTTAAAGAAACTCCTGTTGTTTAACGCTATTCCTACCAGCGATTTTCTATACAGATTTAACATTAAACCTACCAAAGCGGTCAAAATGATCGGTCAGACGTTTCTTAGAAAAGTTCTCTGTACTTCGTGAGGAGGGCATTTTTTTCTTTCGAGATTTTGCATAATTTTACTGGAGAGTATGAATCGTTCCATCGATCTATTGATATGTCGTTTTACCACTCTTTTTCTTTAAAGATATATGTGATGTACATAAGTATGTGCCGAAGGTGGCTGGTAGGTTTAGTGTTAAGTGTGCTAAATATATCCTTGAAGACAAAGAGGACGAAGGGAAAATGTCGATGGATCAATTCATCGATCCGTACGCTGCGAGAAAATCGTGGAAAATCTCAGAAGCGAGCGCGCCTCGATTTTTCAAAGAAATCACTGGTCGTGGTAGGAATAGTGTTAATAGAGTGGTTTAATTACGCGTTGGTTTTTCCGCTCGCGGAAGGTTACGAGTAATTGCTAATGAAATCGGGAAACGATGGGGAATTGTGTTACGAGTGATGTTAATAATATAGAAAGCGTTGACGCTCGCGGCTACTTTGGGAAATTTGCGCGTGTTTATGCGCGCAATTTTCGAGAATAACATTGGCTCGAAAGTTGCGTCCTGTGCACGAATGATAGAAAGGTGAGGAAATTTAATTTTCCTCGATCGAGGCGAGAGAAATCATGGATTCGCTCATCTTTATTCCCGAAGGTTCGATAGGCCTGGTTATCTAACGTACGCTATCGAAAGTTCACGTGTTTCCTCTTCGGCGATACTGCGTCACCTACGATTGGAAATGTCATCATCGGAGATTGATTGCTTGGGCTAACGGGATAATCATAGCTTCCGAGGGACAAAAAAGTCGCGATACCATTAAAAGGTGTATGTATGATTTATGGATGTGTCCTTTTCTCCGAATGTTTCCTCGACAGGATGGACGAAAATTGTAATTTCTTTAAATACAGGTATAATTACGGATATTGAATCGTCATCTAAATATCTGTATATTCTAAGGATCGATAGTTTTACCCTTTTCTTAAAAATACAAAGTTTGTTCATGTATGCAGATATTTCGCAATACGAAGAAATCAGTTGCCACGTCTATTTATAAAACTATTGTACAATAATCTACAAAACGTATATAATTTATACGTTTAAATTTATAAATTGTATATGACTTATAAAATTATTGTATAACAATTTATAAAACGTATATAATTTATACGTTGAAATTTATAAATTGTATATGATTTATAAAACCACTGTAACAATAATTATACCAGATATTTAGGCTATTATTAATATACGGATGTTGGATATTTTTTCAACCACATCGCTTACCTTCATATTCCTTTGCACTCGATGGATACTATCATCGGTTTCGATGCATGTATATTTTAGGTATCCAAAAGACGGTTTATTTTTTTTTTGAAAAATCTTTATTCATTCTTCGATCTTATATACGCACGCCGCAATGCGTCGTTTCCCATCCGTTTCCAGGGCCACGAGACAACGTCGATGAAGAATCACGCCAGTCAGCGAGTACCGACAGACCCTTCATCCGTCTCCCAAAAGCGATCCCTCATTCGCGAGTCTCACGATTCTTCCAAACAAAAATCGTCCCGTGGCCGTGGCACCATTCCAAAGTGGCACGAGTAAAAAAAAAATTCCGATCCGCCGCGAGCGACACGTGGGCGGCCCTTAAACGGACTCGCGCTCCTTAAGCATTATCGATAGGTACAAAACATACGAAATCGGATCTCATTTTTCAAGGTAGGAGCTCTCCTAGCCGGTGAGATTCACTTACAAAGTTCGAGGAGAATGCGGGGGATGGAATGGTGGCGATCCAAGTTTGGCCCAGTCGCCTTAAGCGCGATTAACACTATTCCTACCAGCCGTTTTCCATAGAGATTGAAGTGTACCAAATATATGCTTGAAGAGAAAGAAGGGAAAACGTCGATGGATCCGTACGCTGCGAGAAAATCATGGAAAATCTCAGAAGTGAACGCGCCTCGAAGTTCTACGATTTTTTTTTTTAAATCAATCGGTGGTAGGAATAGTGTTAACAGATACGAAACGTAATATAAGCCAGATGCGATTCTTCGAGCTGCGTCCTCCCAGCTGGCAAAATCCGTCGCTCTTGAAAAGGAACGCGGGATGATCGCAACCGAGGTGTCGGCTAGGCCTTATCGAAACTATCCATACAAAGTGTCCCCAAGAAATGTATACACGCGGTGAACAGTTTCTGTATTTCGACCAAGCTCTCACGCTTCCAACACTACTTTCAGCCAAGTTCCCTGAATGAGCGTGCATACATTTCCTGGAGACAGCGCGTAGATACGGGACTTAACACTTTACCAACCGAGCCAAGTCCGCTATCCTATCGATTCGATGGACGCATTAATACCAGCTCCCACGTAAGAATCTCTATACTCATACCTCTAAACATCTCTACGAAGATTCCCTATAAAAGAGGATAATTTCCAAATATTTAAGGCACACGTTTAGCTTATACAACACGATCGCTGACAAACACGGATAATAACCTCATAGGTACATCATTTATCCCAGTGATGAACACCGGTTTCTAATAAAATCCCATTACTCGGATCCCGGTATGTAAGCTTATACAACGCGATCACTAACAAACACGAATAATAACCTTCATTTAAGCCAGTGATGAACACGAGGTTTCTAATAAAATCCCATTACTCGGATCCCGGTAGGTAAGCTTATACAACGCGATCACTAACAAACACGAATAATAACCTTCATTTAAGCCAGTGATGAACACGAGGTTTCTAATAAAAATCCCATTACTCGGATCCCGGTAGGTAAGCTTATACAACGCGATCACTAACAAACACGAATAATAACCTTCATTTAAGCCAGTGATGAACACGAGGTTTCTAATAAAAATCCCAT
>JBCFXI010001946.1:0-34625 GCA_038496175.1 Ampulex compressa | reverse complement strand
TATATATTTAAATATGATTTATCATACTCCTGTTCCTTAAAAATGTTAGTATTTTTGACATAGTATGCATGTTATCATTTAATACCGCATCCAAATTTTTGCTTAGACCTATTTTTTCCCTCTCGTTTTTGTATTTTGTACATTTCATCATTACGCGTTTTACGTTTAACGTTTTGTTGCATATTTTGCATAGTACTCGTTTTCTTTCGTATTAAATAGAAGTGAATCAGATTGATATGGACTATTCTTAGTCGTGTCATTGAAATTTCTTCTGTTTTGTTGAGCTAGTTCTGCTTTTTCTATTCTTTCGTAGTCTTCTTTATTTCCTTTAATTTTTCGTTAAATTCGTCCCACCGACGTTGCTATTTATCTTCTATTTTCGTTTCATAATGTCATATAATATCAGCGACTGAATTGGCATTTCGTCCTATGACTTTTTATTCGCTGTTTGGCGTACGGCTATATCTACCGCCACATTACCTTTTATTATTGCATGGTTAGGAACCCACATCAGTTTAATGATTTCTTTGTTATTTTTTAGCAAATCGTATGGGAAGGTGATGTTCTGCGCAACAGTATTTCCGAAGGGAAGATATCGTCGGGAGGTGGGAGGAAGGTGGCCTCTTCAATCGGTGTATCTAGGTTTGCTTATTCCCATAGAGGAAAGCATCGTAAACGATAAGTATAAATTACTTAAGTATAGAAATTACTAGGTGGACTTGCAGGCTACGTAGACGGTGTTATGGACCAAGTTGCAATCTTACAGGCTAGACGCGATCTTACATTCTTGACGGTCTTACAGGCTAAGCGCAATCTTACGGTCTAGCTGGTCTTACAAGCTAGACGCGGTCTATAGGCTGGGCGTGAAGCTTCTCGCTATTCATCTTGATCGATATAGTCGCTGTTTGGCTGCGGAGAAAAACGGCCATAAGCGTCCAGGGATATCCACCACCGAAGGCGCGCCGAAGAGAGCCCGATTCTCGAGAGGGAACCTTATTCGGTGGGTAGAGCCGAGAGGCGAGAAAGACCACCCAGAATGGGGCGAGTCGGTTAAGGATACGGTATTTCTCCGAAGGCGGCAGAAAGGTCGTCCTACGAGACCGCTGGAAGTAGCGGGTAGCGAGTTACAAATGACGCCTCGGTTAGGAGCTGTCACTAATAGCTGTATATTTTATTGAGTGGACTCTGCGCGGTACTGGTTGTGCTAGGGTGTTCTGTCGAGCCTCAGTTAATATCGCCGCGAGCACTAATTACTTGTGCGATAAACGATCGCGGCTGCTGCAAGTACTATCACGGTATCAGTAGTAGGTGGCGGGCATCCGGGTGCGCGCGCCCTCACATTCATTACATCTGTATTATTGGATTTTTTGTAAATATGTTTAATGTAACACCATTAACGCTCTTTGAATCGGCACAAATTACTAGGTGCATATATATGCAATGCGGAATATTATGGTAAAGTTAATAGTAAAATTTGAATTGGGAAATAATATTTGATGTACTCAAAGTATGTACCGTTTGAATTAATGCACTTTTACTATCTTTCCAACAATTGGTGAACGATTTTCCGATCAAATTCTTTTGATTTCCAGGCAAAGAATTTGTCGACCCATTTTTTGACTTCTTCGAAATTAGTGTAGTGCTCGTCAGCGAATCTATGTGCCATCGACCGGAACAGACAGTAGTCTGGGGAGTACTGCAGGAGGGGGGGGGGGGGTCGACATCTCACTTCAACGCAGACAAGGTTTCTTTAACCAACTTTCTTGTATACGCCGGTGCGTCATCGTGCAGCAATATCGCCTTGTCATGTCGTCTTGCCCGCTCTGGCCGTTTTTAATATAAGCATGGTTTATGTTAATGAATTGTTGCTTGTAGTGGTCCCCGTTAACAATTTCTCTAGGTTTTATCACTTTATGATATACAACTGCTTTATGATCCCACCAAACACAAAGCAGTCTTCCGCCCGAACACGATGAGGCCATGGTGTCGATGGAACTGCTTCATCTAGATTAACCCTTTTTGCGCTTAGGATAGTTGAAGATGATTCACTTATCCTCCTTCATTGCAATATGATGCAGGAATCCCTTTCTTTCATGCCCTTAAAGCAACAATTTGTACTTGATTTTGCAGTTCTCCTGGCGTTTAGTTCATACGGCATCCATTGTCTCTCTTTCTGAATCTTTTCCATGGCATGATACGCGTGCTGACTGTTGATTGTGTCATGCGTAACGATTATGTTGTGTTTGAGTGAGTTCTTAGGTCAACAATACTTACAACTCTGCATCTTTAAACTTTTACGCTAGACGTCACTTGTCCTTGTCCTGCACACCCATATCGCCATTTTTTAATCCATCACTCTAGTTTTCATCTGATGCTACACTTGAAGAATGAGCGCTATAAGCCTCCACAAGTAATCGATGACAACCAGCCTCCAATTTCTCCAAAAGAAAATAATGTAAAATCATTTCCCGCAAATGACCTTTTTTTGGAACAAAATTCGACCTATTGTAAGTGCTGTACAGAAATGATCCTTTCACTTGTAAACAATTCACAGCGCTAATTGTAAAGCCTACTAATAGTACAACTCGTCGCAACAAGCCGCATTCGTCTACATATGAAAAGCTACAAATATTGGGTTGTTCGGAAAGTCATTTCGTTTTGTTTTTCGTTTTTCACCAACCAAAAACTACTGTGTAGAATTAATAGAACTTTTTCACACACAAGCCTTGCAATATCAGCTCTCAAGACATATAATGGTTATGCGGCTTAAGTGTGAAGTTGGTTTCGAAAAAACGTAATTAAGTCCTCTGACGGGAAAAAACGAAATTACTTTCCGAACAACCCAATAGTTCAATTTGTTAGCCAATCCCACACTTCATACCTATACAGTTAGTATGATTTTTTTAAGTGGGCGTTTGCTGATGGTAGAATAAAGCTTGCCATACAGCTTCAGCTGTATAAATGCTACTTATGACAGGTAATGCTTGTATATGTGGTATATTTGATTAAAAAAAGGCTATTTTTAACTCCATTTTCTATTTTCAAATCATCTGTGAAAATGATTTAGTCTACTTTTTCTTCACCATTATTTCATGAAATAGTCTTCCGTAGGTGTAATCTGAAGGTTCGGATTTAATGTAATTTGTAAGAGTAAATATTCATTCAGGCTTTAACATGATGCATGTTGAAGCTTTATTTTAATTGTAAGTGAAAGATCTATCTTTGTTCGGATCTATGTCTCGTTTGATATTTTGAACATATCCCGCATTGTTTATCTTTATAAATTATGTATGTGCAAATCGTTTTGTTCCGTAAAGATTAAGTCGTGGTTTATATGATTTGGGTTTGACCATACTTTGCATAAATACTTTAGTAGTAGTTTATCTGGCCTAATATTTAATGAAGGTACGCCACAGTTACAAGGTATGCTTTGTGTCGGACTGGTGTAAATCGCACCAATCGCAAGCTTTCGGGCTGTATTTCGTACAGTGTCCAATTTTCTAAAACTGTTCTTACAAGCATATGCATACAAAATTAATCCGTAGTCTATTTTTGGTCTCATTAGTGTTTTGTGTATGTAAGGAGTAGCTTCCTATTCGCAATCCAGTTAGTCCTGTTTTAATATTTAATGATGTTAATCCTTTTTTTTACAGTTGAAGGCCACGTCATCAATCTGCTGTGTATATAGTTAGATCATCTACATACGTGCATTTTAATACTGCAGGATTTATGCGTTCGACAATAGAGCCTTGTGGAACTCTGTTTTTTATGGAATGTTTTAGTATTCCCATTTTTTGAGTAGTGTCAAAAACTTTTTCGAAGTCAAAGACAACCGCAATTAACACGTTGACTCCGGCGCAGATATTCGCTGTCCGTTCCGTGCGGCGGCACTTCAACTAGCAGTCCGCTCCATGGGGCGGCGCGGCACCAAATTATACTGTTCAATGCTTGTGCCCTAATACCCACTAGCTGATTCGAATAGACCAAAATTCCAAAATTCTCAAAATTCCAAAATTACCACATTAAAAATGTAGAGAAACAATTATTTATTATCTATTGAAGAGTGTTGAGAATCCTCCTAGTGAAGAATTAATAGTAAGTAGACGGAAAAAACATTTTTTAAGTTCATACCAAGGATCCGCGAGGAAGATGAGGAAAAGATGTAAAGAGTGTTACAAACGATTAACAAACTTAAGAGGTACACAGTACGCCACAAACAAAACGAAAAAAGTAATGACCTTTTGTAGCAGTTGTCCGAATAAACCGGCACTTTGTTTAAAATATTTAAAAAATTGCATAGGAAACATTAATAGATATTTTAAATGTATTGATTCAATTATAAGTTATATATTTTGTGTTAAAAGGTTACTTATAAGGTAGAAATGTTAATGTATAATGTTAAATCCATAAAAACAACATTTTGTACTACGTATTCTTTGATATACAAACGTGGCCCATCGGTGATGCATGCCGCCTCACGGAACAATCTAGCATGGGCCACCGGTGGGTCAGGCCGGCGTCAACGTGTTAAGTGTTTCTTTTATGAGAAAGCAATTTATATTATATTTTCTAATTTTATGAGATTATTGAGTGTGCTACGGTTTATCGGTAACCAATTTAGTGTTTGCATAGACGGTATATTTTCCTAACTCCCGCATTTAACGTCGGTTTGTTATCATATAATGGTTGCAATTCGCTATTATTGTAGATAATATCTATGCTTCAAAATACTGCTACACTGCTGTAGTAAAGTGTCTTTTCTTTATGTTGTAAGCGCCTTAATCATTATATATAGAATTTTATCTGGTCCGGGACTAGTGTCTTTAACATTATTTATGCAGAATTCTAATTCTTCTGTCGCAAATAAAGTGTTGTACTCCTCATATATATTAAGTATACAGGTATTTTGATCTTCGAACCTTACTTCATTTGTATATATAACAGGCTGATTTTTGTTACAAACGTTTGCAAAAAAGGATGTATGTTTTTCAACCAGGATATTTCGATCTATTACTATATTATCTTTTTATGAACATAAGTTATGGATAAGTTATGCGTGAATAATGAATTCCTGCAATGGCTTTGATTTTTTCCCATATCACTGTTGTTGGTATGTTTACCTTAATATTTATGCCGTATTTATGCCAGCATTTCTTTTTTGCTGCGCGTATTGTTTTGCGCAATAATGCTGGAAGGCATATAAATTTTTGTATATTGTCTGTGGTTGGGATGCGTCAACTTTGATTGAAAGCTCTCTTTCTGCGTGCGATAGCTAATGTGACCTTCTCATTCCACCATGGAACTGGCACCTTATGTTTGTTTGAGGGGGTTAGTTGTATAGCAATCATAGTTGCATCAATAATAATAGTTTTTTTTTTGTGTCATTTTCTATATTGTTAGATATATTTACTTGTTTGAGATTTTTTTTAACGTGTTCTAGTCTGTTTTTTTAAGGCACCATTTTTTTTGGCTTATATATTTTGGTATGTTATGGTTCAATGCTATTAAAATTGGATAATTGTCATTTCCATTATCATGGTTAGATCAATTGTACTAGAACCACCACTGGGGATGCGCGAGGTGAGAAAACGGCTACAGCTTCTATGTCATCCGCGTCGCAATACGCGGCTACGGATCCTCGGCGCGAGAAGGTGGCCTTGGAGGCCCGGAAATTCGAAAAAAAAAAATGGAGGAGAAGTTGCCACCCTTGACTGTCCAAATCAATGGGATGCAATCAAGATCGGCATCCCGGGCTGGACGGTCAACGGGAGAAAAAGCATCGGGGGCCTTATCGGATGCCACCTTGACATCCTGCGCGTCATCGATAGATGCGGCTCCGGGCAGAGCTGCACAGTGTGAGCGAGCAAGTGCGCTCCCTCAAACTGAAGGTTGAGATGCTGCGGAAATGGGGCGGTCAGATGCTGCCACCACCTCTGCCTGCCGCTGAACCTCTTGTGGTTCCCGCGGGTGCGGCAAGGAAGGAATGGGATCTCGACAATTTCTTTATGGAACCAGTAGGGGCTCTCGTGGAGGCGCAACTCGCCGCCCTGCGGGAGGAGCTCCATTGTGAGATACGAGTACATATGTCTGGAGCAGCCACCAAATGCAACCCCTCGGGTGTAATAGTAGGTGGGGGACAAACGGTAGCATCAAGCAGCCAGTCAAGCCTGCACCGATGCCCAGAAAAGCGAACATTCTGGGCCACCCTCCGAGTACAGCAGCGGTGAACCTCACCGTCGAACAGGGTTCTGGAATGACTTCAGCAGAGACAATGCAGGTATGGACCTGGGACCTGGGCATTGCAGATATGCAAATAAAGAGGGCCATTTCCGGGAGCCTCCTGCTGTTGATCCACGGTGAGTACGGAGTCACCAAGGCTAATGTCCTGGCGGCAAATATGGCGGCACTCTTTGAGTAGTTGGGCGTTCACATTGCTCGCCCCTCAAAGAAGGCCAATCTGCGTGTGACCGGGCTTGAAGACTCGGTCGCAGCCGCCAATGTGGTGGCAACCGTAGCGAATAGCGGTCGCTGCCAGGAGGAAGAAGTTAAATGACATCTGGAGATCCCCCTCCAAGCTCGGTAGCTTGTGGCTGAGATGTCCGGTCACCGCAGCCAGGAAAGTGTTGGAAATGGGCCGACACTTAGTTGGCTGGGCGTCCGTGAGAGTGGAAGCGCTGGAACCACATCCGCTCCAGTGCTTCAGATGCCTCAAAAAGGGGCACGTGGGACACAGATGCACTGGGGCGAACAGAAGTGGCGCGTGCTTTACCTGCAACCAAGAAGGCCACAAGGCAGGCATGTGTCCCTCCAATGCCCCGCACTGCGTGCTATGTGTGGCTAGGGGGCGCCCAGCCAATCACCGGATGGAAGGTAAATCTTATGCCACACCCCCATAGAAAAGAAGGGGGCGGCCAAGTGATATCTGGCGGGCAGCCTCCCGCCATGGGGGCGACAGGAGCACCGGAGTCAGTGCTCGAAACCAGCCGGAATGCCACCTCGTGGCGCGATGAAGAAAGCGAAGCCAAAGAAGGCAGGTGGGGCGGAGGCAGCCAAATTTGTTGGTCTGGAGGAGATCGAGATGATTTACACAGAATCTTCTAATCCAAACCCTGCACAAGCGGTCCATAAGCCTGGTCGTGGTGGCTGAGCGGTACTGCGTTCCCCCGTTTAACCCGCGCTGAGGTGGACGGCTCTGTCACCAGCATTGATGGTAATAGACCACATGCTCCCTCATGCTCGGAGCTCGAGCAAGGGAGGGAGTGCATGGTCTACGTGTGCGAAAGCTTCGTGGTGGTGGGATGTTACATCTCGCCCAACTGCAGCCTCGGAGAATACGAGGCATACCTGAAGGCTGGTCGGCGGGTGCGTTATCCGAGGTCGGCTATGTCAGGTACACATCTTGGGTGATTTCAACGCTCACGCATAAGCGTGAGGCGAACTTCGGAACAATAGAATAGGGCGGATGCTCCTCGATTAACTGGCGTAACATGAGCTCCGTCTGTTGAATCAGAATTCAGTGAGTACGCGCGTGCAATGAAACGGCAAGACAATAATTGACTTGTCGTTTCCCTCGTTGGCCATCACGCGCCATGTCTCGGGATGGCGAGTAGCGGGGGAGATTGAGTCCATGTCGGACTACCCCCACATCGTGTTTCATTTTGAGGCGACTTCACCACTGCCCTGGAGCGCCACTCTGTAGGAGTCTCAGCACCACGATGAGCGCTGCGGCGCCTAGACTAGGACTCGTTGATGGGAGCAGCCATAGCTGCTAACTAGTCCGGTGGAATAGGGGAGCAAGGACGGTTCCAGTGGAATAGGGGAGCAAGGATGAGGGGGCAGTACGGTTCCGAGACATACTGAGGTTGATCTGCAACGTAGTAATGTCCCGGGCCAAGTACCCTCTGGCAGGTGGGGTGTACTGGTGGTCACGCTATATCACGAAGCTGCGCAGGAAGTGCGTAGCGGCGCAACGCCGATTCACCCGCGTCCCTCCTCGGAGAAGGCCAGCCAGTAAAGCGGCCGTGGTCTCGTTGTACACAGCGTACTGTGAAGCTACAGTCGCTTTCCAGCGGGCCACCCAGGAGGCTAAAGCCCAAAACTGGGAGGAACTCCTCACAACGCTGGGCAGGGATCCGTGGAAGCGCCCATATACGATCGTAATAAATAAATTGCGACCATGCCGCTCCCAATTACGGAGTCCTTGGACCCCCAGTTTCTGTATGGGGTCGTGAATACTCTCTTCCCCCGCACTGGAGGGGAGGCTCCCAACCCGGATCGTCTCCCAGCGCTTGTTGAGTGGGGGGAGGAAACGGAGCTCACTAGTAAGGAGTTCGGTCGGGCCGTAAAGCGCCTGGCCAACCGAGGGCAGAAAGCCCCCGGCCCTGACGGTATCTTAGGCCGGGCTTTGGCATTGACCTTGCGCGATCTGACCCCGCGACTGATCGCACTCTACAATGGGTGCATCAGGCGCAGGCAGTTCCCCCACACGTGGAAGTAAGGAACAATAGTCCTCATTCGAAAAGAAGGAACGCCCGCGGACTCTTCCTCTGCGTATAGGTCCATTTGCATACTGAACGAGGCAGGTAAGCTTTTTGAGCGCATTATAGCGGATCGCTTCGTCCGGCACCTGTCGACGGTGGGCCCCGATCTGGACGGAGGACAGTATGGCTTCCGTCGGGGACGCTCTACGGTAGATGCCCTGAAACACGTCAAGTCCCTGCGGAGTCTGCTGTTCACCGGGGCGGGATGGGCTTGGCCGTTTCTTTGGACATCGCCAATGCTTTTAACACCCTGCCCTGGTGGGCAGTCAGGGAGGCACTCAGATACCACGAGGGACCTCCAGAGTTGGCCTCCCTGGTCGGGGACTATCTTTCCGACAGATGGATTGGATATCCGGGCCGATGCGAAGTGATACGGAGAGAAACGTATTGCAGTTTCCCGCAGGGGTCTGCGTTGGGCCCCCTGCTATGGGACCTCGTATATGATTTTGTCTTCCCGGTTTCTCTCCCCCGCAGTGCAGAGGTCATCCGTTATGCAAATGTGACTCCTGTTTTTGTTGCTGGAAAAAACTGGACGAGGCCTCAAAATAAGCGTTGCCTTACACAAAACCGACGCGATTTGGTTTTATAATCGCTCTCTGTGTGTCCGGCGAAGTGACTAAGGGAGGTCTATGTAAGGGTGGTGAGGTTCATGTAAGGGTGAGCGGTACGTTGAAGTACTTAGGTCTCATCCTGGACAGCTTCTAATGCTTCCATGAGCATTTGGACTGCATGGTCCACCGAGTTACGCGGGCGGGAGCGGCATTGTGCCGCCTCTTACCCAATATCGGGAGACCACCGGGGAGTGTTCGCCGAACTTACGTGAGGGTCGCCCGCTCCATGGTGCTCTACGGAACACCAGTCTAGGCGGGCACCCTGCGGCACTCCCCCTACGGTGCTTCTAGTGCTTGGAGCTGGGTTATACCAGCTCCAGATGCACGGGCGCCGTAGACCGCAGTGGGCACTGCTACCGTTGTGACTCAGACCACCGCGCCAGGCAGTACTCGGCTGCACCGCACTGCCCACTGTGCAGCGACCTCGGGCAGAAGGCCAACCACCGCATTGGCGGCACGACGTGCGTCCTAGTGCCTTCTAAAAAAAAGAGCGGCCGGAGTGGGGCGAAGGGTGACACCGCCAGACGTACCGTCCGCATCCGTGCCGACGGCAAATGCGGCAGACGCCCGTTTAAGAACGACCAAGGAGCTGTCAAAGCCAGCAGCTGGCCTGCAGGAGGCCATGGACATGGAATAAACTTCATGACCCATCGCCACCTCCAGGCCAATCTGAACCACTCGCATGGGGCCTAGGACCTAAAGATCCAGACCATGCACGAGTGGAAAATCGCGCTGGCGGTTGCCACGGATCCGTATCGCGTTCTGGACCACCCAGGCTGGGTAAGGGATACAGGCGGCCTCGTGGCCATCGTCAGGTTCGGCACGCCGCGCGCCATCCCTATCGCTGATCGAGCGCGGGGTGGGTTACGTGGTGGCACAGTGGGGAGACATCGCGGTGATAGGATGTAGCATCTCGCCCAACTGCGGTCTCGAAGCATTCGAGATGTACTTGAGCGAGGTCGGGCAGTGAGATGCCCGACTATCTCCTCGCCCGTTACTCGTCCTGGAGGACTTTAATGCTCACGCCACAGCGTAGGGGTCTCCCAGGGACGACGCACGAGAGCGGGTAATGCTCGACTGGGCGGCAGAAGGGCAGCTCCGTCTAATGAACCGGGGCTCCACACCGACGTGCGTAAGGTGGCAGGGACAGTCCATCGTCGTTTTGACGTGGGCAACCCCTGCCGCCGCACGTTGCGTGTCGGGCTGGCGAGTGGCGGCCGAGATGGAGTCGCTCTTGGAACATGTTTACATCCTCATGGACATGGGCGTCACTCATCGGGAAAGCAAAACCCGACACGGTTGCCCGGGGTGCAACGCACCACCGCGATGGTTGCTTAAACGACTAGACGAGGATCTTCTGATGGCGGCAGTACACGTCGTCGCCTGGCACACGCCGTTGCCAGGCTTGGCAAGAACTGTGCGGAACTCTGAAGAAGGATCCATGGGGGCGCCCATACCAGCAGGTAATGTGTAAGATACGCTTACTGGTTTCACCGATTACGGAATCGCTAGACGCCAGCTTCTTGGGGAGTCGTCTTGACGCTCTTCCCCGACTCTCCGGGGAGAGTGTCGCGGTCTGATACTCTGCCGGAGCCCACTATCTGGTCTGACTAGCTGGGGGTCACGAGAGGGGAGCTGTCCAGGGATTTTAATTTCGCGGCCCGGCATCCCTGGAGGCGCCTGGGTCAACGCATTCAACACGCTTCCATGGGAGGCCATCCTGGAGGGACTCCGATACTATTAGGTACCACTGTCACGATCTACCGTCGGGACCGATTTTTATATTAATTTATATTACGAAGATTCGCGGTTTTTTGGGGACAACGTGCCTACGCGACACTCCCCTGGTGAGGTGAATTCTTGCACGAAACCACCGTAGGGATGCGCTTGTTCGAGGAAAGGTACCGAAGTGGATGCAGGAGAATGATTGGGTTCTTCAACACCGCCGACTTTTTCGAGTTTTAAATAAAAATGTCTAATCTTAGAATTCTGTCCGGCACGCGTTTTTTGTCTAAAGAAACGGTTACTTAGAAAATCAGATTCTCCAGGGCTTTCGATACGCAAGTGAATGCGCCTCAGATTCCCCGGGATTGTCTTAAAATTCCGAGTCCTTTCGATATTCAAAAGGTTTCGATACGCAAGTGAATGCGCCGCAGAAAACTCTAGGATATCTTACGTTTCTGTGTCCCTAGAGACTCGATGGATAGAATTGCAGGTTAAAACGAATTTAACAAAGTATATATGTATATAAATAGAACTCTATGAATCTTACTGAATATAGGGGTCGGAGAGAGAGAGAGAGAGAGATCGAGACGTGTCACCGAAATCTACTGATTCCCGAACTGAGTCTAAGTCTGTTAGTGCGTAAGCAAGTAAGTGCGCTGCGAAAAATACTCCCTTATATAACCGGGCTTCCCTTCCCTGAGTCACCCCTTCTCTAGTCGGGGAAATTGTTTATCGCGGATATATTGTTAGTTACTATTCGAAGGTTTGACCCACCGCTCTGTTTATCGAGGGTGTTTGGTGGCCATCCGCTATCTACCAGCAAGGATGTTTATGACTAGGCTACCGGTGGCTTGCAGCTGTGGTTTGTTGGCCAAGCATTTGCTTCTAAGTCCCTTTTTTAGAAATATTTACGGTTAGATTATTAGTGGAGTATTCTGAGCCCCTTGAGCGTTCCCACGCGGTCTTTGGTTATTTCCCTTCTTTTCTCTCGATCTCTTTCCTACTTCCTGAGGGTGGTAATGGCGTTCGTTACACTAGTACACATCTGGTTGGGGCATTTGGATCAAAATCCATCAGAATATCAAAGCAAATATTTCTAACCATACAATTGAAGGTTATAAAACTTCAACATCCGTTCGTCATTGTGCCTAATCTAGTTCGTTCTATTATTCTTGGAATCGATTTGCTTATGATTATCCAGACTAAAATTGATCTCAGTAGTCAAACAATTCATTGTAAATTCGACGGCATAAAAGATCATGTGGCGTTTTTCAAAGCAACATCTGAACGTCAGAATGTTGCTACGGTTATGAGCATATCTGAAGGCACTAAGCAAGATATAAATACCTCAATCAGCAAAATTAGATTAAAAATTCAACAGTACGATCTGAGTGAATCAAATAAACACTGTTTGTTCAAAACCTTGTCTCAATTTAAGTCAGTGAGGAGAAAACAACCAGGTAGAATTAAAGGGTATGAACATCGTTTAATAGTAGAGTCAGATCAACCATTTGTGAAACGTTCGTACCCTATCCCAATTATATATCACGATTTAGCTGACCAGGAAATTAAAAGAATGCTGAATTATAACATAATTCAACCCTCAGTCAGTCCATTCGTGAATCCCATAGTCCCCGTTATAAAAAAAAAATGGGGATATCAGGCTATGTCTCGATGCGCGGATGCTGAACCGTATTCTTGTGGGTGACCATGAAATGTCAGAGACTATGGATACAATATTTCAGCGTTTCGGAAAATTCCAATATATGTCTAGTCTAGATCTCATTAGCAGCTTTTGGCAGGTTCCTCTTGAACGAAACTCCCGAAAATATACGGCTTTTCTGTATAAGGGCCAATGTTAGGAGTATACAGTTACTCCCTTTAGTCTATAAACCAGCAGCGCTAGTCTTGTTCGAGTTCTCAGACGAGTGCTTTATGGATTTGACTAGATTGTGATTAACTTCATCGACGATCTTTTGTATATTTGAAATTCTTTTTCGGAACACTTAGAACATTTAACAGTTTTATTGAGCCGCTTAGAACAGTTTGGTCTTTCTGTAAACTTAGAGAAATGCCATTTTGTTCGAGAAGAAATGAAATTTCTAGGGCATATCCTATCTCCGAGAGGTATCCGTCAAGATCCCGAAAAAATTGCCGCGATTCGAGATTTTCCTCAACCTAGATCAATCAAAGAATTAAGAGGTTTTTTTTAGGTCTAATCTTCATATCCAGACAACAGTACCTTTATTAGATCTGTTAAAGAAAGAAAAACAATGGAAATGGTCGACTGAACACGAGCGAGCTTTTGAATGCATAAAAAAGATTTTCTGCGACGATGTAATTTTGCAATTTCCAAAACTCAATGAAGCTTTTTATATTTCAACTGATGCGAGTGCCAAGGCTCTAGGAGCCGCCCTAACACAGAAAGACGAACACGGAGAATTTAACCCTATTGCGTTTGCGAGTCGATCGTTGCGAAAACCCGAACTAAATTATTTCACCACTGAGAAGGAGTTGTTAAGCATTGTGTGGGCGTGGGAAAAATTCCGAACGTTTGTTTACGGTTCTGCCATTACTCTCCTCACCGATCACCGATCCATAACTTTCTCGTTTCAATGTAAATTGTTAAACCAACGACTCACTCGATGGGCATTATTACTCCAAGAGTACGATCTCACCTTAGAATATTGTCCAGGAAAATTGAATGTCTCCGCCGACGTGTTAAGCCGCACTTTCTTTGAAGATTCGATAGATCAGAGTCAAAGAAATAATCAATATATTACAATATATACGATGTTAACGCGTAAACTCTCTTCAAAGATAATTCACATCTTTGCGAATCTTACGCTATATCAGAGACGGGATCCTAATCTTCTGCGTCTCTTTAAATTACATGAAATCGGATCCCTGCCACCACGGTACCGAATAATTAATGGCAGTCTCCATTGTAAAGGTCAGAACTTCGGTTGGCGAGCGTGTATACCTAATGCAGAGATTATCCCACTTATTCAAGAAGTCCATGAGTTGTATGCTCATCTGGGTGGTGAAAAATGTTCTCATCTTATAACTGAATATTTTTATTTCCGTAACCTTAATCGCAGTATTCGAAGGGTAATCGCAGCATGTGACTTATGTCAACGTACTAAGCCACGAAACACGAAAATCAACGTTCCACCTCAGAACATTCTGCCAAGAGGACCTCGGGAAATATTGTCAATTGATTTCTTCGGACCTCTCCCCATGGCTCGAGGTGGATGTAGACACATTTTGGTAACGCAAGATCTTTTTACAAAGTTTATCAAGCTTTTTCCGGTAAAGAAAGCCACTACTCACATTGTCATATCCAGAATATTTCAACAGTATATTCCGACGTATGGCAAGCCGAAATCTATTTTAACAGACCATGGAACTCACTTTACGTCCCAAAATTGGACGACTTATTTACGGGAGCAAGGAATACGCCACATTTTACGTGAATAGAGAACGCGTGAATAGAGAGATTGGAGGAATTCTTCGAGCTCTAGTTAAAGAAAAACATACTTTGTGGGCGCAATGGTAAGGGGTCATCGGAACATATTGTAATGAATTGGTGCATAACTCCACTGAGTACACGGCGATCGAGCTAATGACGAGGAAAAAACCTGTACGCCCGTGGCATCGATGGATTCCAGACCATACCGACAACACACATCATCCAAGTCAAGAGGCGGTCCTGCAAGCAGCATTTAAAAATCTATCCCATCGCGCAGAAAAATGCAACGCAAAATTTAGTGCCAATACATCTTTCCAGTCCTATTTTGTCGGATATCTGGTGTTGGTAAAATCTAAACCTGCTTCTGACGTGGCTGACCGGCATATTGCTAAATTTTTTAAATTATGAAGGTCCCTACGTGGTGAGAGAGATCAAGGACCCTGCCACCTACATCATCCATGAGCCAGCTTCTAACAAAGTACGAGGAATGTTCCATGCCAACGATCTCAAAGCGTATCACGATCCACGTACGCCAAACGAAGACCTCGCTAAGGAGAAGAGCAATTTGGGCGCCCCGACGCAATTATTCACCCCGTCCTAGTTTCATAATAAGTAGTATTACATATGGTAGCAGTATGTCATTGCTCATTTCTAGAATTATGTAATTTTCTTTTCTATATTTTTTTTTTCTTGAGATATGTTCCGTAGAATATCACAACGTTTTTTTTTTATTATTTTGTCACACTGCTCGTGTTCCAGAAGGGAGAGAAGGGCATATGTAACCGTATGTTACATAGACGCCGATCTAGCGGTAGTCTACCTTTATCGAGGTACTCGTTAGCGATTGATAAGTAGTACCCTAATGAGTCGAAAGGGGCACATTTCCGTCACCGAATGACCCTGAATTTCGGAAGAGGCCTAAAGCGGGACTCTTCTGCGGGCAGTGTGAGTGGGTGCACGTTCCAGTCTGTGGCTCGGCACAGAGTGAGTGAAAATCCGAAACACATAAAGAGTCAGAGTAATAACCACTGCGTGAGACAAGAGGAAAATATATAGATGTATATGTATATGATCTGCCGTGGTTATTACTCACGCAAATTTCCTGCGCATGGATACATAGATATATTTATATTTATATTATATATATGTTCGAAATTGCGGGCTATTCTTAACGAAATTTTCTTCATACATTAAATCCCCACCATCTTCTTTTATATAAAGTGTTGGGGTTAATTTACAACATAAACGGATTCCTTACCCTTCTGAATTTCCCTTTCGTTTCCGCGTGTCCCGTGCACGAATCTTAGAGGAAAAGCTTGTCTAATCTAGCCGTGCAACGATTAGACTGGTTACAAACTTTACAACATTTTACGGGATATCAGCGTGGCGATCCATCTTCATGTAAGCTTTTTGAGCTCTCTGAAGAGAACCTCTTCTAACATAGATATCGTATGATTGAGGTGAGTTGAATTCCCATCGTAAGCTTTCCTGCAAAAGCATTCTTGCTACCTGCTAATGCTCTTGAAAACTGAATGAACAATTTCTTGAGGGTTGCATCTGCTCGGATGAACGGTGACGTGTTGACGCATATATACTTTGTTGTGCTGAAAACCGTTGATATGTGGTCATAAATAATTCTGATGAGTAGTCACTCACTGCCTCGAGGTGTACTGCAGATGTTGCGAAACACACAAATATGTAAATCCAACCCTTTTGTGCTTTACCACCTCGTCCTTTCCAGATTTTAATGGTCATGGGTCTGACGTAATAAATTCATATGAGAACAAACAGTCATGAAGGAGTAATGCGCGACACAGGTAGTTGGTCTATCAGTTGATGAGCACGGATCCCTCTTTGACGCGCACACACAACACACCGCAGAATATGAGATTTTCCAGAAGCTTTTCCTCTGGGAATCCAGTATTGCTATGGGATGGGTGGCAGAGTAAGCTGACTAACTCCATGCAAAGTTCGTAAGGCATGAGCGATAACAAGATTAGACAAACCAACATAACGTGGTAAGATTAAAGAGTGCTTAATTTCCTAAGCTAATGGAGCCTTATCGAATCTTTCACCGATTAGAATGACTGCCTGAGCGCCGACAAATGCCGTCAGTCATTTGAAAGCGTGGATCACCGGTAAACGAAGATTCTTCAGTTAGAGAGGAAAATAAGCTGCGTGAGCTGCCTTTATCTAAAAGAGTTTCGACTTTTCCAAAGCCTTTTGGTCTATTTGGATGACTAAAATGATTCATGGTTTCTTTTTAAGCGCGAGAGAAACTTGAAACAGAGTTATGTTATTCTCAATAAGTTATTGAGAGTTAAGTACCTGTATATGACATCCCAATGATAGTCTGGTCTTGGCACAGTTGCTGGAAATTTTCCAATGCTGCAAATGCCAATGCTGAAACCAAGAATGCTTAGGTCGTCATTCAGTATTGGTTGAAATAGCAAAGAGTCTGGTGTGTCGATGGTGGTCTCGTCCAGCACAGTGAGTGCTCTTGGACCTGAGCAGTGGTTATGCCTCGTGATACGCATCAGCTGGCTTTAATGTGCCAGGGATGTACCTCCACTGAGCGTCTGGAGTGAGATCTTGAATTTGAGCCACCCTGCTTCTCACACAAACCTTCTAGAGTGACCTATAGGTTCTCGAGAGTCTGTCCACAGATGAGTGGAGAATCAGTGGCACAATTTGACCGGTGAACGGAAAGATATACGACTGCAGCCATTGTAAGCTAAGAAGCATCTGAAAAGTCACTTAATTCCAGCGATGATATGCTCCATGTGCCGAACTAAGGAGATATTGAGTTCTTGGCCAAGTCTGTGAGATACTTTCTGATATTATGTCACCGTAATGAGAGCTGGAATAGCAGTGGTTCATCTCATTGGAGCTTATGTAGCCGCAGCATCTGCAAGAGCATTTTTGCCTTGAACAGCACTAGTGGTATAAAGCCTAATGGAGCGAACATCTGAGCCACTTCAGATAAGGTAGGGCGTTTGGTAAGATTGCCGATCTTTGATGATATCTTCGTTGAGAATGTAAATACGTCCTCGTAAGGAAGCCGTTTTTATCCTAGGAATTTGATTGTGCAATCGTCAAATGTGATGTGCGAGCCCTGGCTTTCATCTGTGGACACAGCAGTAATAACATCTCGATGATTCGCGTGCCATTTTGATAACGGAAAATCGCCAGCCATGCAGAGATTCCGAAGCTGAAAGTCGACTTTAATCAGATGTTGTGGAGTGTCCAAAGACATCATCAATATATTTCTCCGTAGGTAATGCATGGCACGGCAAGGGGGAATTGATGTCCCTCGTCTTCGACAAGTTAAAGCAATTTCCTTACTTCCAGGAATGGAGCAGCTTTTGTTATGTGAGTGACCGTTGTTAGATGGTATGACTCTTCATTAAGCTATTAGTCAATCCAGAGAATTTTTTCTAGATTCCAATTATCTTCGTAGACCTTTATCTACCTGTACATTTTGGTGCCATCAATTGTAAATAAAATGCCTTGATCTTCGAATCCAAAGTAAAACATATGAGCTGTCCAGGTGAAAGTTTTCTTCGGTACACATGAGTTCGTTGATCAAGTGGCCCAATGAGAATGGGCTGAAACCACTGCATACCACTCGTTACATTGTGGTTGTACTGTCTGATTAGCATACACCGCGATGTAATAGACAATATTGAGTATGATGATGGGAAACTGATGATGATACACTTTTCATGTGGTTAAGCTCCTCATATTTCGTCATAAATGTTTGATAAAGAAGACAATAATTGTTGTCTTTCAAAAAACGTCTGAGTAAGCTTTGCAATTATCGATGAGCGATGTTGTTAAAATAGCCAAGAACATTGATGGATGTTTTGACAGGAAGCGTGACGATGTATCTTCCACGCAAATCACGTGAGTAAGTGTTCTGGAAATGCTCTTCACAAACTTGTTCGTCAGATGTGAGTTGATGAGCATCACTTACTGGCTTCTTCTTGAAACCAAAACCTTTTAAAGAGCTTCTGTAATGCGTGCTCTCTATCCTATTTCGATTTATGATGTGCTGCAGATGATGTCGACTTCATTGTGCTGACAAGTCCGAACAGGCGCTAACCAAAAGTGAAAAATTAAGCAATCGGCATCCATGGAGAATAGTTGAAAATGCTGAGCCTGATGATCTACCCACAGATGTCAGCCTCGATGATATCTAGTGTTCAAGGTGTAAGAAATGCTTGGTCTGCAAATGCCAATTTTTACAGATGCGGCCTATCCTGAAGTGAATCTTCGAAGAATGGAAGCTCTATTGTCGATGTTATAAGAATATAAGCATGAACAGTGACCATTATATCTGAGTGAATTGAGCCAAGCATGAGCAATACAACACCTTCTGTCTGAGTTAACTGAAATCTATCGATTCCATAGATAAGGATGACGGAGTGTTGACGAAACACACCTATCAATGAGAAGACGTGCCTGTGTTGTTGTAAATGATGAGTTGATATGTTCCAAGCCCATAGCCAGTAATGTTGTATTGGACGAGTGGTCTTGTGAGTCAACGATTGCAAGGGGTTTTTAGTGAGAAAGTTTTTAGTGAGTTCCACTACTGCCTGTCTGAGTTGTGCTTCGTGCAGTATTGTTTGATGATAATTGAAGCATTTCTTACATACTCATGAACTTTTACACGAGTGGACGTTGTGACGGACTTGGCAATTAAAGCATAGGCGTCTACTCACAGCCAGATTTGGCACTCTACTGGCGAGTAGTCTCGAAACCTTGGCCACATCAGCACGAAGTGCTTGGTATGACAGAAATCACATGGGTATTCCCGTAGCAGATTTTTCACTGGCTCAGGTCGAGAAGTCTTTGTCGAAAACTGATGAGCGGTCGAGAGCCACCTTGCCGGTGAATGTGCAGGAACAGCTGAGCTAATCTGAGAAGGTGTCTTTTGTATACGCTCAAGGGCTCTCGCTTGAGATATTAATAATGTATCGAGTTATTTGAAGCGTGGGTACGCATTTGAGACACGAATCGACGTCTCTTACTGCTCTTTGGTGACACGGTCGAACTATGTAAACAGTTGGTAGACCAACATGCAATCCGATATCTCTTGAGTTACCTCCAGCGATTGCAATGCCTACACAGCCGCCTTGAAGTCAGTAAGCAATTTGTCAAACGAGGCTGCCTTTTGTTGAACTGTGTTTGAGCTAGCATGGAGCTGATTTAGATAAGCCTAAATGAATAGTCGTTTGTTCTCATACCTTTCGTTGAGCATCACCCATGATGAGGTGAGCGACCCGCTTCTGAGTAAGAAGCCTGCGGTGAGCTCGCTGGTGTGCCGTTCAATGAGGCACTGAGATGGCATAGTTTTTCCATCCAGCTTAGCTTTGTGTTCCCTACAATCATGCCCTTAAAAATATTACAAAACACGAGTGACACAACATAATTACCTGTGAATGGGGGAAGTGAGTTGTACGGAAAGCGAGTGAGCTCATGACTTTGCTCTTCGAGGGGTGTTGCTTCTCTGCGGATGTTTGCCTCCTTCCCTTCCATGGGGCTGTGTCTGAGCTTGTCGATGTAACGCCGGACTGCAATGTATTGTCTGCACTCTTCCCCATGAGCATTCTTAGTGAAGTACTTATTGTGAGACAGTGCCGAGGGCCGCGAGACCTCAAAGTATGCATGCTCTTTGGTGAAGGCCTTGTTCAACTCCTCTAACTGGTAGAGAAGGTGCTATAGATTTTCCAATCAGTTATTTTCAGCAAAGAGAACTACTCCGGAGCTACTTCATAGAGTTTCAACCTTGAGGGTAAGTTTGGTCGATAGACGTACTGGAGATAGCGCGCGGACCGAGCGGTCATTTGTAGGGGCTGAGAGTGTCAGAGCGGTGGGCTTATCAGCCTTGCTTTTCTTGTCGGTGTTCGACATGATTAGGAAGAGTGGGCATTAGCGGCAAACAAAATGTTAAGACATTACGAGAAATTAGCCCGAAATTACGGTTGAGTAAGAAAAACACTGTAGAAGCGCGTACAGATTTTCTGTGCAGATGTGATAGAGCTCTGGTGAGGTAGTCTTTATTTATACTATATACAAAATGCACTTCAGAAGTCTATGAGAGGTCTATTAAGTTTAAATAACTTGCGGTTTCGCAATTATGTGAATCGGGTCTTATGAGGACCGGGACGTCTAATGAGCCGTTAGTCGCGTGGTGCCGGCGAACGCGTTTTACGTGATAAGCGTCAGCGGTCGTGTTGATGTACCAAAGCAGACGCAATGAAATAGCTAAGAAGGTTTTATGAGACCCAAATCCATGAACGCTGTAAAACTATACAAATCCAAGACAAAATGCAGGCACGTTAGACGACGGTTTGGTTTGAACTGTAAATCTCTAATGGCCAATCGAGAAAAAGCATTCACGTAATACACTAGGGATTGCGCAAAGATTGGCATTGATCCAGCAACGCTCGATCAATGCTGCCAACTAATAACAATGCGCACACAGGTAGTCTAACGGAATCCAAAATACGCAGACGCACGTACGCACGTATGCACGAACACGCTCACACACACGCGCGCACGCACACACCGTGGCAGAGCTGTAAAGAGCTATAGGGCACGAGCTCGGCACAGTGGGCGGACATCCCGGTGGTGGGCTGTTATATCTCGCCGAACTGCGGTCTCGACGTGTTCAAAACGAATCTAGGCGAGATAGAACGCTATGCACTCATCCTGGGGGGCTTTAACACCCATGCCACGGCGTGAGGGTCCCTCAGAGACAACGCACGAGGGCGGGTGTTGCTTAACTGAGCAGCAGAGATGAAGCTCTGGTTGCTTACCCGGGGTTTCACCCTCGACGTGCGTGAGATGGCAGAGCAATCCATCGTTGATCTGACGTAGGGTACTCCTGCCACCGCACGCCCCATGTCGGGCTGGCGAGTTGCAGCCAAACGGAGACGTTGTGTGATCATCTTTATGTCTCGCTGGATGTGTCTCTCAATAAACAAGACATGAGCGAGATGGTCGCTTAGGCGACTAAACGAGAACGCCCTGATGGTTGCGGCCACGTTGTGCCTTGGCAGGAACGCACTTCGGCCGGGCTCGTCTATGTGCAACCGGAGTTCCTGTGGTTTAGGGGCGCCCTAACGCCAGCCTGTAATGCCGCTATGCCCCGGGCCAGGTTCCGCTCGCAGCGCGCAATGTACTGGTAGTTGGGCGCGATAGCAGAATTGCGCTCTACGTGCATTCGCTCTCGACGCCGGTCCACGCACGCGCGCCGAAGACGGAACCGGGGCGAGACGCGTATGGCCGAGAGGTACGACGCCTTTAGGGACGTGTAAGGAGCCCTGAAGCAAGTCATTATAGGGGCCATGTACCACGCGTATAGTGAACTCCTCGAGATTTTGAAAACGCCCACGGGGGAGACTATACCTCATTGTAATGGGTAATCTCCGCTCCTGGGTTCCTACAATGATGGAATCCCTTGCGTCCAGATTCTGGAGGAGCTTGTCTCGGCACTCTTTTCTGACTTGTAGCGGGGTATGTCGTGGCAGCCATTGCTTGATCGGGAGCCGGATCTTAACATCTGATTCGGCGAGCTGGTAAGCACCCTCTGTCGCTCCCTCCTACTGAATTATATTTTTGTAGTAGTGCCACTGAGGGAAACGCTCAGGGGTTTGCACACAAGGGGTTGCAACCGGCTTGAGCGGTGATTCCAGCCGCCATTGCACGCAGAATCCTGGGAGAGATGGCGTTGCGTGGCAGCCGCACAACTCTGTCATATTAGAGTTGCAGACTGACTCGGAGGGACCTTAAGACCCGTCCAAGTAAGGGCGCCCCTTAGGAGTTGCTGCGCGTGTGGGGCAGAGGATGTGTTGCTTGCAGTTCCTTATAGAATGATCATCGTGGGGGTTTGAACCGGCGAGAATCCGGCATGACGCCGGCCCTCCCTCCAAGGATCTAGGGAGTCAATGAAGATTTCCTTCACGTACAATAAAAAACAAAACCTGTCCAGGGTGGAGCCTGTTCTGGCCGAGACCCAGTTTGGGTTTCGAAGAGCTATTACACCGTCGATGCGGAGTTATGGATGTGTGCCCACTCGAGCTCAGCGATCTGCCGGGGCGAGCTGATGCTGGCGATATCCTTGAATATCGTCAACGCGTTTAGCACCCTGCTTAGGGGAGCCATTCTGACGGGACTTCGGCACCATCAGATGTCGAAGTACCTCCAGGATATGATCGGGTCATACTTGTCGGAAAGGTGGATTGAATAACCAAACAGGTCGGGCGCAATGGTGGCGAGGGAGATGCGTTGCGGTGTCTCACAGAGGTCTGCGTACAGACCTATCCTCGAAACATCGCATACGATGAAGTCCTGTCGGCCGACCCCCCCCCCCCTCTCGTGGTTAACGTGTCGTGTAACACAGATAACAGGTTAGTGCTGGTCACCGAGGGGGACAAGAGACGGAAGCCCCACCTCGCCGAAAGCAGCATGAACTGCGTCCTTTGGAAGATAGAGGAGGTGAGACTTCGCGTGGCTCTCCACAAAACGGTGCCGTTCTGCTTCTGCAACCTCCGTCGCCGTGGTAAGCCACGCAGGTCCTAGCTCCAAATAGGTCAGAGCTTTGTCGAAGTGTGCTTCGGGATGAAGCACCTGGAGCTCACATTAGATAGTCAGTGGCCTTTTGCGGCCCACTTCCATCATGTGGAGTCCAAACGGGGTGGATGACAGGCTTATTGGGCTGCCTCCTCCCGAACTTCTGGGAGCCCGAGGATGCTAGCCACCGCGTCTACGTAAGGATCGTGCAGACCATGGCTCTTTATGGGGCCCCGGTATGGGCGCGTGGTCCGATGACCAACCGGCGGAGCCAAAATCGACCACGCCGGATAGAGAAACCCTTCCCATCAGGATCGTGCGCGCACACCGCACGGCCATCGCCAAGGTGGAAAAAGTCCCGCCAGAGCCGGCGATCAATTTGGGAACCGCCAAGCGTCAAGCCCCGAAGTGCGCTGTATCGGAGCGGCGGTGGCGTCACTTACAATCCACCAACGCGGTACAGCGCGCTGTCTCAGCTGTCCTGTCCAACCCTGAGAAGTGCCTGGGAAAGACGCGGGGTCGGCTAACCTATCGAATGCCATAGGGGCTCACTGGGCGTGGTTGCTTCGGTGAATATGTGTGTCGGATCAAGAAAGAACAGACGACGTGGTGTTATTACTACACCGATGCGCAGAACACAGTGTAGCACACGCTGGAACACTGTCCATCCAGCAATAGTAAGCACGATACTTGGTAGCGAAATAGTTGGCGCGTCGTGGCCTCTTACAGCCAGCAAGTTATGTTGCGGAAAGAGTTTACTGAACGGGCTCGTGAAAGAGCACACTCGCAACGCCGAATGTGTAGCCAGGATCACGGGAGCGCAGGCACTCCTCTTAAGTCTCGCCGGATTAATTTTTGTTATTTGACGCTACTGAGGACGCACTCTGGTGCCCATTGCATCAATCGCACCATCAAGAGTTGCAGACGGTCCGAGTGGGAACTCGGAACGCCATTGCATGCATCTCCCGGGGGAGGGGACGTGCCGTTTGCGTAGCGGTCGGGCGTCGCTGTCAAATTAGTTCAGCATGCAGGAGTCAGAACCCCGAGTTAGAGTGTTGCGTGATTAACACAACGCGAACGGTGGGGCACCGAGAAGTTCTGCGTTTGTAATTCCCGGTGCCCCAACCCCCACTCCTCAGTTGTGTTTAGGTTGGCTGCCATCGAGTTTTTAGCCGGTGAAAAACCGGCACTTCTCCGGCCCTCTCTCCAGAGAACCAGGGAGTCTATGAAGATTTCCGCTACGTAAAAAAAGTGACGTCCCCGATTGGCGGATAGGCAGTGTTTACTGATTACACTCGTGATGATCGGAGAGCTGGATGGAAATAACATACGACCCGCAGACCAAACAGACTGCAATCTTATTGGAAATGTATAGCAATGAGAATAAACAAACTGCCCAGACGGGTAAGAATCTCACCACCGGTTTTGATCAGGTGCAATCCTCAGTGGCCGGTGCAAGTTTTACGAATTCTGGAAAAAGCAAACATTCATTGCCACAGAGTAACAACGACAATGAGTTGGACCAGCAGACATGTACTACAAGAAGTGAAGATGCTGCAACCAGGGTAAACCAGAAGGAACTGATGAAGTAAAAGAAAACTCCACAGAGGTCCATCGTTGGGTTCCTATGTTTACCAGTACTTGGAAAGGCGTAGAGGAGCTGGTGATGCAAAATGCAAAGCCACAAGCGACAATCTCAACTGGAGATATACAAACCACGCCGACCATACGACAAACAAAGTCGACTCTCCGTAATGAGAAGAGGCACGATGGAGCCATGGATGTGGACGGTACATTGACACTGGGGCTGGTAAGGAAGGCAAAAAGAAGAAAGCGAAGTAGGAAATTGGAAAAGCGCTAGAGAAGTGAAGTACGAACAGTCATTGTTTGTCCGAAAGGTACGCAGAACAAACGCGGAAGAACTGCTGGTAGTTCTGAACACGGAGAGCTCAGCCAAAGCATTGGTACTGCGAAGCCGATTCAAAGGTGCTCGTGGTGAGTTAGCCCAAAGTAAAGTCCAGGTAGTTAAACTGGAGGTCAAGGACCTGGAAGTGAACATGACGAAGGAGGAGATATCGGCGGCTCTGCAGAGATTCTTGGAGTCGGACTATTCAGCAACGGTGCACTCTCTTAAGTCTCTGCGTAAAGCATATGGTGGGACTCAGACCGCTATAATACGACAGATAGTGCCTGCTGCCTAAAAGCTTCTGGATACAGGAACCATTCGAATGGGCTGAAGTAATTGCAGAATTCGAGAGGTGGAGAGATCACTAAAATGTGCTGGAAACTTGGACATTTATCACAGAATTGCAAAAGCAGTGTCGGCCGGGCTAAGGATTGCATCAGATGCGGTAATGCCAGTTACAAAGTTGCTGAATGCACAACAAGCGCAAAGTGTATTATATGTGCGGTAGCGGGAGGTGAGACACTCGCAGCCTACATCACAAGTAGCAGCCGATGCCCGATGTATATGTGGGCCCTTCAAAAGCTCCAAAAACGGCGCTAATGAGAGGAGTCTAGCTGAATCTCAACCATTAAGAAGTCGCACAGAATCGGCTCATGCAGACATTGCGCGAGCTGAAACTTGACTTGGTGATATTTCTGGAACCATATAGGCATCCAAACACGCAACTCTGGGAATCTGACGCAAGTGGGAAGGCCCCTATTTGGTCATGTAGAAAGCTTCCATTTCAAGATCTGGCGAGTCGGATGGAATGTGGTTTCGTGAGAATAAAAGCCTAAGGAGTTTATTTCAATAACTGTTATGCACTGCCCAGCCTGACGATAAATAAATTTGAGAATTTTCTTGACAATTTTGCCACAGACACTAAACAACGCTCCCCAGTAGCCATAGTCGGATATTTTAACGCGGGACTATGGAATGTTCTAATGCGCTCGAGAAGTTTCAGCCCATTCTGAGCCATTTATTAGATAAATTTAAATCGGTATATACGCATAGGAAAGAATTCATCGCTTGATGAATCCATGAATTCCATGGCTTGAAAAATTATCAATAAAAACATACAATCCAATACAAATAATAAAGTACGGCCTACTTTGCCGTATTCTATGCGAAGCTAAAACCGAACATGTTTGCAACATAGAAATATACTGTCCGGAAGGCAAAAAATTGGACCAAACAATTCAGTCATTACTTGATAAAAATATGTGTATAAGACACCATGTATGAATGGACCATTAAAATAGCATTAAAACCGCGGAATTGCTTATGACACATGGTACACGATTTTATGGTATAATGAGAGCAAACAGGGCTGTTCCCGAGTATTTACAGTTTCTCAGATTGAAAACTGGTGAATATAGATGTAAAATATAGGGTGAATTTTAGTACAGTCGTAGAAGACGGAACAAAAGGTCGTTTACAAGGTTTCCACGATACATTCGAGAGAATTAATGAAAACAAATAAAATACACTGGAAAACAAAACGAAAAATTATAAAACCACATTCCGTTATAGGCAATAATAAATATATGACGGGTGTAGATTTGGTAGATCAGTATTTATCATATTATTTCATCATGCGAAAAACGGTGAAGTGGACAAAGAAAACAGTATTGTTTCTTTTAAATTGCGTAATGTTTAATGCATTTAGATTATATATTGAATTGAATGGCAATATTATAAAATATATACAATTTTTTAATATTTTTGGATGTTCTTGGATCGAGAAATTCGCATTTACTCAAGATGTATCAAATGATACTTCTAGTACTTCTATACTTGTTCGTACACCATGCGTATAGATATTTGATAGCCTCCAGAGACTTTCGGATGATATGCAGAAACACAAAGTAACTAAAATTCTTGAATCAGGGGAAAAAACCGATACGTACGAAGTCCGTGTAAAGTTTGCTCTGTTGGTAAAAAAAGAAGCGAGAGTAGCTTTATGTATGCTGACTGTTCAGTACCTTCACATCTTGGACAATGTTTCGATAAATGCTACACTTAACTTAAATATTAAAACTTTTGTCTTCTGTTTACGTTATATGTATGTAATAATCCACCATGAAATGAGAAATTGTATTTTTTTCTATAATTGTACATTAAAAATTTCGATTTTGTTTCTATTTTTAATCACCGTTAAATTGTATATGACGAATATGCAAATAAAACGTACTATTTTACAAAAATATATAATGCTTTGAATATTTTTTTGGTTATTAATTCATCAGAATCAAGCGAATGAGGACCGCCTTTCGAATTTAAGTGGCAGATACGTTACCGGCGCCTAGGCTTTAAATGTCTCTTAGGTCGCCGGGTGTCAATGTGTCAAAAAGGCTATCAACAAGAGTAAAGCCGAAAACTCGGGCGGACTGCTCAACGAGGTGGAAGGTGAATCCTGGAGCATGCCATACAATGTGATAATGACTCGACAGAAAAAGCAGCAACTGCCATCGCTCGCGCACGCAGATCTGCTAGAAAAGATACTCACACATCTGATACCTGAGCAGTCCGAGGAGGGCTACCAACTCGAAGAGGCCGCCGATGAAAGCATCCCATTTATTACCGTAGAAGGACTTCTTACTGCCACTGCTAAGGTGAGCAAAAATAGAACTCCCGGCATGAATGGGATACCGAACATTGCGCTCAAAACAGTGATCAATTTGGTACCGGCAATATTCCTGGGCATGTATAATTCATGTCTTAAAGAAGAAGTTTTCCTGGTCGATCGGAAGAGGCAGAGGTTAGTGCTCCTCCCCAAAGGGAAGAAACCACCGATCGAACCTTCATTCTATCGTTCACTCTGTGTGATGAATATCGCTGCGAAGATCTTTGAGCGGATAATCCATAACAGAATTAAGGAGAGGCGGAGGGCCAGTTTGGCTACAGAAAAGAGCGCTCTATTCTGGATGCCGTTAATACACTGATGAAACAGGCACAGGAAGCAACTGCGAGGAAGCAATGGATCAGAGGGTCCAAGAATTACTGCGCAATTGCATCTCTTGACGTCAAAAACGCCTTCAACTCGGTAATCTGGAAGCGTATCATGGAAGTTCCACAGATCTTAGTAGTCGGACCCTTTCTGTGGATCATCATGTACAATGATCTGCTGCTATTACAATTGCCGGAAAGAAGGTCCATTGTAGCGTCGCAGATGACGCGGCACTGCTCATCATTGCCAAATTCCTGCAAAACATTACCGCACTCTTCGGCAAAGTTTTCACCAAGATAAAGTAATGGATGTCTTCTGCGGGACTGCAGCTTGCAACCAATAGACCAGAAATACTCGTACCAGCAGGAATGTGATGGAAATGGTGACGCTCAGTGTTAGAAACGCCAGAATCACAACCCAACCTTACATTCACTACACTTAATTCCATTACACTGACGTGCTTCATGCCTAACGTCGGTGGCCCCAGACAGAAGAGGAGGAAAAGGTATCAGCGTTATCACTGGTATGTTGCCCATTAGGATACTCGCCAAGGAGCGTAGAATGAAGTATCAGCAGAAGGGATCTATAGACCCTAGCTATGTAGTGATCGAAGCGAAAGCAACCAGTCCCAACCGGTGACAGACGATGTGGGATGCCTCAACCAAGGGAAGGTGAACACAGCGATTATACCGAAGGTGGAAATATGAGTGAACGTCTCACACGGGGAGCTCAACTATTATCTCACTCAGGTGATCTCAGAACACGGATGTTTCCAGGTTTATCTTTATAAGTTCAATTCTGAAGATTCCCCGAACTACCCAGTATGTATAACAGTTAAGAATAATGCGGAACTTGCATTGTTTCCATGCCCACGTTTCAATGCCTTCCGCGTGATAATCGCGGATGACCTGGGGATACGCACAACCCCGGACAACCTGGTAGAGTTGATGCTGAAGTCAGCACACACATGGACAGCGGTATCGGCTTATAAGGCACGAGGAAAAAGCTGAAAATCGAGTCACGAGGACGCCAGAAAATCAGGTAGCCATGGAGGAAACAAGCGACACGAACCCCTAAACCACTCATAACATCTCAAGTCAGACGAGAGATGTAAGGGCCTTCCTTGCAATGTAATACCTAACGGTCATTCAGCTGGAGAATTATAAGGCCACAGAGGAACGAGGGTTTTTATTGGAGTAAGTCCGGCGTACGGCAATTTATTTGCTATGGTGCGGAGGCATTTTCTCGCTTAACCTGGGAAACACACACACACACTGACTGACGCAATTCGAATTCAGTCCTATCAGTGAATAATGCCATGAAAATTAAGACTGCTGCTTTACGAACCTAAACTGCTACTGTATGAATTGCAAACTGATACTGTAAGAATTCAGACTGATGTATTATAAATTTCAATTCGATCGCTGACCGATACTATTTACATTCAAACATCTGCAATACGCATCTAAAGCGTTGCTTTAGAAATCTAAATAGATGCGGTAAGAATTTTAAACTGATGAGGTATGAATCCAAACCAAAGCATCAATTGCTATATAATTTTTCTTATATTATTCGTTAGCATCTAATAATCTATTATTCTATCCTGTACAATCAGGCAATGTACAGTGGCTACAATAACTTTTCTACATTCAACATGTATGTTCAAATAAGCTGGGGCGAATAACAACCGGGTTATAAAGCCGGACTCGCAAAGTCACTTAACCTCAGAACACAGTAGCGAAAATGGAACATAGTGATCGGAAGTAATATTTACGATTAATAAACATCACCATTTTTTTTGAAATTACAATTACAACAACTCGATACTGTACTCAACGTACACTAAAACGTCTACTGGCCCTCAGACACTAATCAAAGATACCGAGTAAGAAAATGCTAGAACGGCAACAAGTTTTAAATCTACAGCAATAATCCACGTCTATACGCTACAAGCGACGGACGCCAAAAAGCGCATGGCGAGGATGGAAGTTCTCGAGGTCCTCGCAGGAGGAAGTCCTGACTTGTACTCTAGTAAAGTACCGCATACAATCGGTGCCCGCTACCAATTACATGCGAGAGCACATTCTCCCCCAACTTGATAAGCAGTTAAACTGCGACGAGTACGCGGTCTCTAAATCTACCGTCCCGCAGTATTACGCACCATTCCCGCAGAGAGAACATATCGCTCCCTTGGGTTAATAAAGCGAAATAGCTGAATTTAGATTATGAGATTTGAATTATAATTTCACTTTGAAACCAAAACTACGCAAGACCAAAAAAAAACGGGAACAGTGTAATGAGAAGGAAGCCACGCTGGTGGAGGCGCACGTAGCTTCTCCTCCCCTTTATTGTCCTATGTTCTGACTGCATGGACATTCAATGGCCTAGATGTTTAAGCTCCATGAGGCGATGGTCCGTGGTTAGTGACCGCAGTGCAGCTTGCGCTTATACTTTCCATTGGCGTGACCCATCATCCAAACGTAGAGGTGAGTCTTGGGTCTGCCGCCTGGCATTAGCGGTCCTCTCCTGAAATTGTCGCACGCATTGTTGCTGAAAAACTTGTAAGAAATGAACATGGGGTTTTCTTTTGCTGAAAGACAAATAGTGGCAAGTACTGCTGGATTACAGCGAGTAAGTATATAAGTATCAGCTCAAAAAAATTACAAATGACTAACGGGTGTGCTATTATAACCCAATTCCCTTCCGCTCCCTATGAAGAGATTAACTTTTCAAAAAGTGGTGCCGTGAAGAATTCAAACAGAAGCTATTGAAAGCTCCGCCACCACGATTTTGTAACCGGCGTACTGGAACATACAAAATCTTGCACAAACCCCAGTCAGCCGCGCTGAATTTTATTGGACATTAGGAATTTCCTCTGCATCCTTTACGGGTAGGAGACACTGTCCTAGCACCGTACGCTTGAACTCCCTCCCCGAAGCACGAGCAGTAACGACACGCACGCAGTGCATAGAATGACAACCACATGGACCTTTACATTAGGCGAGCGACTCGTCCATTTAGAATGCTGCCGCAGACTATGCAGGTACTCTGCGCTCCATCGCTTCCAAAAGTATTCTTGCATTTGCTGTACCAAGTGCCATCGAGCCAGGGTATTGAAACTCTTGGCAAGCTCCGCCGACTTTAAGACGTTCAGAAGGGCACTTCCTCTGTGAAAGTGTCCAGGGCTCGAAAAAGGAATTTTGCGGGATAAGTCGTTAAGGCCACCAGAGCACGAGAGTTCAAACAAGCCTTGATCTAATGGAGTAAGTTGTTGCACTCCTCAACTGAGAGTGCTTGGGCGCCCACTGCTCTTCGCAAGTAGCTCTTCACACTACGCATGTCAAATTTCAACAGATCACCAAAGTATGGCAAGAGGGGGGAGGAGCGATATATTTCCACAGGTTGCCGGACATCGTCACGTATGATTTTTTCTTCACATCCTTTGTCCATCCTCGAATCGTTCATCATAGTTCTATAGCAGCGCCCTGAAAATTTGTGACATTGTCCCCGTGAACAACTCGTGGCAATCCCCACCTCGCTTTGAAGCGTTTGACTGCTGCAAGAAAGCTGGACGTAAAGCTATTGGATCTAAGTGAATAGCCTGGAGTACAAAGGCACACAAATAAAGCCACATATGCCTTGTACGCCTTATGTCCATGACCCTCGTACGCATAAACGCGGAACGGGCAAACGTAATCCGCGCCCACCTCTGAAAGCGGGCGCTAGGGTGTAATTCTGGCGGTCGGAAAATCACCTATCACCTGCTCTGAACGGCAACTTAGTGATAAACACAGACCGTGCACTGATTGATAAAGCGTCGCATTGTCATGCAATCATATAATACTTTATATAATACTAAAAATACTACTATTTTTGGCGCAAAACTGCCAGACGTAGCTGTAACCTTCCGTGTAACGTGCGTAAATGAATTGCGCGCATAAGGAGGTCGGCGACATAATCCGACGGTAGTACTATCGGTTCTCGTTGCTACAATCTACCGGGTGGACGAAGTAGATTATCATGTTCGATGAAGAAGTAAAAGCGCCCTAACAAATAGGGCCTCCCTTGGGGAGTGCTTGATGATTTTGGAGAGCTCGCATTTGCTTATAAAATAAAGCGACATGTAATGAGCGGAACCAATAATGTTTCGCGTTATCGATGTGGCTGCAAGATAAGCCAGAGTCCTCACGAAGACTGGACGGCGCATGCTTCTCCAGACATTTGTAGAGATACCCTGTCACGCGTAAAAGATACTGCCAAGATGACACACAAAGGGGCAAAAATTCAAGGAGAAAAGTTTTTCGCGCAGCCGCAACTCGGGCAGCTAATACAAGCTTTTCGTTCGCTGGTTGAAGAGAGGAGGGCTTCATTAAAAGAACCGTGTTTCTTTTTTCCTTCCTTGCATGTTTTATTGCCTCTGGCACTGCTGAATAAACTGCAGGCCATATGAAGGGTTTACTACCGCTCCACACCGGACCCTTCCGTCAAAGAGTAAAAGCCATAAGTTCGCGTGCCAGCAGAACTTAGTCGGCACAATCCGCCGGGTTCTTCTAACTAGACACATAACGCTATTGCTGGAATGGTAAAAAGGTCTGCATCGCTCTCACGCAATTCATCACAAACGTCTGCCAATCAGACGAAGAACGCCTGAGCTATACGAGGACCACCTGAGAATTCGTCCACGCATAGCGAGGAATCTTCTTGAAAAATAGTCTCGCGCACAGACGTAATAAAATATTGTTATACATAGATACACGCGCTGCGCGCGCGCATATATATATATAGACTCTTTATGTGTTTTTCGGATTTCCACTCACTCTGTGCCATGCCACAGCTTGGAACGTGTACCCACTCACGCTTACTTTCGACTCATTAGGGTAGTACTTATCAATCGCTAACGAGTACGTTGATAAAGGTAGATTACCGCTAGATCGGCGTCTATCTAACGTACAGTTACACATTTATCACCATATTTATCACTCCTTTTTTACCTGCTTTACCCTGCTTATCGCTTTTTTCATTTACTTTTTTTCAAAGGTAATTTATTTGTAAGTTAAAAAAAATGTATGTGATACTCGGCGATCATCTGCAGGGCGATTTGGCTTTTCTGGCGATTTTGATAAATACAGACTTTCTCGCGGTCTTTTGTTATATGTGGTTATATACGAATGCAAAGCGTCGCGGTTTCTTAGTACGCAATCTTTGGCTATATCAGGTTCCGATCCTAATTAAATGTGATCGCGTTCTGGAGGACGTCTATGTTTCCTAATTATTTCCAGTTCTTTATGCACGATAGATTCGCGTCATGGTGCAGAAGGTTGATCTTGTGTACCGTCAAGGTAGGATGAATACTAAACTTTTCCATCTGCGTGCTTTCTAATAATTATAGAATATGCCTTATTTTCCAAAAACTCCACCGCTTTAGTTTCATTTCTTCGGGACTCTTTCGACAACAAATAATTTTCGTCGGCATTTCCGACAATTAAATTATTCATGGGACTAACATTCTCCCGATTAAAATCATGCAGCCTTAACAAATCCCTTATTTCCGCGGCGCATTCTTCAGTTTTCTTTATATCTTTTAATGCATAATTATTTTTTAATATTGGATACTCGTGTTTTTTATCATTCTCGTTTTTGTTTTTATTTTTACTTTTATTTATTGCATCAATTTCATGTCGATTTAAATCATAAGCCACAATTTTCGCATCACATTCTTTGATACTAGTAACTCTTGAATAATCTTAATCGTTTTCATCCTTTTTCATTAACTCTTCCCCGCCAAAACTTTTGGTTTTAATTCTTAAACACATGTGTGAGACGAACTTGGTGTGTGAGATGTATTACGACAGTAGAAGAATTTAAGTTATCTATCTCCTTTTCACACGTTTCTCCAACTTCGTCTTTTCTTTTTCTTTCCATTTCCTTTATTTTTTGATTTAACTAACTAACTTAATTCAAATTCTCATCTTTAATTTCTACCGTTTTCGCGACGTTACATTTTTTATCATACTTTATCCGTAACTTTTTAAAAATATTTATCATTGCCTTCTTGATTTAGTTTCTCGAAAAGTGGTTTGGACGCTGGGTAATTTCCGTGTCCAAGGCGTCCGATTAAGCGTGGCGAATTTCGTTTTTCGAATTCGTACAAATTTGGTACTCTGTACATTCGTTTTCGTCTTCGTATTCGTCCATGATATAAAAGTTATGAACGACATGTTGTTCATGTTTAACGTGTTTATCTGCCCTATCATCCGGAAGATCGACAATTTCAGCTATATTAAGAGAAAAATGAGTTGCAGATTCATGCGAAGAATCTTAAGGTTGTTAATTTATATTTTACGTCTCATAATTCCACGGTCTATTTTCCGAAATATGCGAATGACTTTCCCGTCGATAATCGCGATCGCGATGTGTAAAAACGTATGGAGGATACAGATCATGATTTCGTGGTTCTTGTCGCGAATATTGATTGTGATCGTGAGGTGCAGAGAAATTCGGTCCTTGATATGGAGTACGTGAATATTCATTACTATTATAACGATTCTGAGAAAAAGATTGTGGCCCTATGTGCTGTCGTTCATTACATATATATTATTTTCTATAAAATCGCTCGTATTTGACCAACAATTTGTTGCAATATGAACGATTTTGTTACAAATTTGACACCACAAAGGTTCCGGTTTTTTTTTTTTTTTTTTTTTTTTTAATTCATTTTTCGGCACCGACTGCTAAGGTCATTTGGCCTAGGACCTACTGTTTAAGGTGGATTCCGAACCACCAGAGCTACGGTATACATATC